>SNQN01002448.1:32231-74164 GCA_008642245.1 Bassia scoparia | reverse complement strand
GGATACATGGTTCGTGTATTGGAATGGCTAGCTCTATAAGAAGTTTTTCTCTCAACCCTTACTCAAATTCATTACTCCTGAGAAAGGGGCAGAAGTATTGGATGATATTCATCAAGGTCAGTGTGGATCACACATTGGGGCAAGGTCTTTGGTTAAAAAGACACTTAGTTACGGCTACTACTGGCCAACCTTGAGAGAAGATGCAGCCAACCTAGTCAAGAAGTGCCAAAAATGCCAAATCCATGCCAACATTCATTAGAAGCCAGCCAACCAGTTGTCTCTCGTGCCGTCACCCTTACCATTTGCTAAGTGGGGAGTAGACATCCTTGGACCATTTCCTTAAGCTACGGGGCAAAAGAAGTTCTTCATCGTGGCAGTAGACTACTTCACCAAATGGGTGGAAGTTGAGCCAATGCGAAATATCAAAGTGCCAGATGTCCAAGTATTCTTGACTAGAAACATCATCACTCATTACGGCGTGCCTCAGTCCATAGTCTTCGACAATGGCCCTCAGTTTGATTCCAATATCCTCACCAACTGGCTATCGGATCAAGGCATTATAGCGCACTTTGCCTCCGTAGCACATCCTCAAGATAACGGACAAGTTGAGTCCTTCAACAAAATCATCAGCAATGGGTTGAAGAAGAAGCTAGATCATGTTAAGGGTCTATGGGTGAATGAGCTATACAACGTGCTATGGCCTATACGGACGAACGTGAAGAACTCAACAGGAGAGACACCATTTACTCTTGTCTTTGGCTCGAACACCTTGTTGCCAATTGAAATGTACGAGCTAACCCTATAGGTCATGATGTACACCGAAGAAGGAAATTGGGAAGCCTTGAAGTGTAATCTTGTCCTCGTACTTGAAATCCGGGGCAACGCTCTCTTTTGCCAACAAATATACAAGTTAAGGATGTCCCGAGAATATAACAAGAGAGTCAACCATAGGCCTCTACAACTGGGAGACCTAGTGTTGAGAAAAATAGAATCTACTAGAAGGACAAAGGAGGTTGGCAAGTTGACTCCAAATTGGGAAGGTCCGTATAAGATTTGTGAGGTGCTAAGGGACGRCACATTCAAGCTAGAAGATGGCCATGGGCAAYGTATAACTCATCCATGGAACGCCGACAACATYAGAAAATTCTATTTTTAAGCAAACATTGATGAGTYGACCTGAAGGCGCTCATTCTAAGTCGAGGTACCAAGCGTGTGATCGCATTGTCAWGTTTGAGTCAACCTGAAGGAACTCAAAACTTGTAACTTTTGAAGTATCAAGATTAAATGAAAGCCATCAATACTTTGAACGTCAATTTCGTGTTATCTTACARGGRCAACTCCCTTCCTTGGACGTAGAGTGAAATTCAAWGCGAAAACTCACACTCATGGCTAACCTCAAAAYGAGATAAAACTGATAATTAGTTTGTTAAAATCAACCTAAAAACTTAACAAATTGTAACAAGTTATATGTTTAGAAGTTCTTGAACTTGACAAACTATTAGAAAGGATAAAATGCGAAGGGGGGAAAACGTCYCTGGATATGCGAAGGGCAAACGTCACTGGATATGCTAAGGGCAAACGTCCCTGGATAAGCGAAAGGCAAACATCCCTGGATATGCTAAGGGCCAACGTCCYTGGATATRCGAARGGAAAATGGCCCTGGATAATGTGMGAAGGGCAAATGGCCCTRGATAACGTGCGAAGGGCAAATGACCCAAASAATTTGCGAGATGCGAACTCACCATTTTGTAAATCTACAAAAKTTGACTCGCATTAAAAGTTAAAAATGTGCGAGGWGCGAGCTCACCATTTTGTAAAYTTAGSGGAAATAGGTTCGCACCATGCCATATACAAGGGCAAATGACCCATGATACATTCGGAAATTATACAAGTATAAGGCTTCGACCTATCAAGCAAACATGGGAAAAGTACCCATCGTCTTRCCTATTGCCCGAAGTGATTACTRCGAGTGGAGAGCATATGAAACCTGTGACTTCCTTGACTCAATCTCCAAGTTTAAGGGCAATCAATATGATTGATTGACTTGACAACACTGCTAGGCCAGTCAATCACCTGCTTGGAATCCATAAACTTGGACATCTCGCATACAATAAAATGCTTGTATAAGCTTGTCAACTAGGTTAACAGGCAGGCGTGTAGCCACATGCGACCAAAGGACACATGGACTACAAGGCAAGTTTGTACCTGTAGACAACCTAAAAATGTCTCGCCCAAATTGAGTACATCAATGACTGATAGTAATACCAGGCATGTCGCAATAATTTCGACTCGAAAAACGCAATTGAACTCGTAATGAAGCTCGAAATATGGATGAAGTCATAGTCAACACTCGCAACATTTAGAGTAAAGGTCAAAACAATGGCAAAATATTTTTCGGTTTTCTCGAATCTCAAACCGTTTCAAACCCAAGTTACGGCTGGCGATTTCTCATGCTTTTGTTTCTCATCAATTGCACATATTTTTCTGGAATCCGCCAGAGATTTTTAAAGTTATTTTTCTGATTTTTTTACTTCCGATTTTATGCTATGTGAATTTTGCAATTTAAATATGCAGCAATACGCAGTAGAACATACTTGAATAATTAGTAAAATTATACGCGGTAATGTCTAGAATCATACCTCTACTTACGCGAAAGGAGTACGCCCTGCTCCGCTAAGAATAACATCCGTAATCTTGAGAAAAATCGAGACGTATGGCAAAAGAAATTATTCCGAATCAACTTATTTTCGATTGTTGGAAAAATATATACCGCAGACGTTATCCTCTTGAGGAGCGTTACTACGTGAGGAGCAGCGTATATATGCCGTTTGCGATACGTGATGCTGGCAGTCGTATATCGCCCTCGCGTATCTAGCCTTACCATTCATTCACGGATCTTGCGTACCTTACGACACTGTATATCGCAGACGCGTTATACGCCTACTTCCTTTGAGAGCGTAATAACGCTGGAGCGACGTCTACGATGTTGCCGCTTTCCTGCCATATCATGGAATTACCCCAGCGACCTGTCACTCGCCCTAATAATTTGACGTGCCTCTAATCTCGAGCTACATCGGACAGACACGATTTTAACAGCGATTTCAAACACGATTTCACAACGATTTTCAATACAATTTGCACACGACTTCCGCTTCCAACATTTCACTCTAAGCATCTCTCTTCATTCACAAAAAACCCTCATTCACAAAAACTCTTCTCACACAAATACACATACAACACGAGTCTGTTTCGTTCTTTTCGATCGTTGTTAACAACATAGCAAGACAAGGTTGAATTCTTGAGATTACTCACCAATAATTCTCTCCTCACTTTCTTACTAATGTTAACTACCATTGTTATGCATAGATTTTATGTTATTTAAACAATCGTAAAATCACTCTACTTATTTATATGGGTTCCAAATGTGAAATATGAGATATTAACTTCCATGATGTTTCTTTTTTTCTGTGTGCTGATTCATTTCATTCGCTTATTGTTATTTTATTATTACCTTGGTTATACTAATCATTTATTCTGTAAAGCGGATTCAAGGCGAAGAATTCATTGGATCGTCCTTTATCATGAACTAACATTGTTTCTTGTCTTTTGTATAGCGATCTCAAGGCGGAGATTTGTTTCGATGTTCGTTTTACAAAAACTAACCCGCCTTTCGTTTTGTTTCCATGACTACTATATATAAGTAGGGCGATCATGAGATTAATCAAACTATGTGATAAGTTTGACTGTTTCAAAGTATGAGCGTTTAAATAATTGATCATAATATATATATGACCTTTCATAATATGTTGTTGCTCTAATACCTAAAATAACGGAAATATTTATATACTCTCACTCATTTCAAAAGTCCAGTATCTCTAACTCATGTGCCTGCGACAAGCTCGTTTTTTTAAGCACGCACGTCTTTATACAATTAACTACAGTAGGTGTATATTGTAGGTCTTATCTGTCTTCGATATAGATTCTATGCTGTTGCTTGTGCGCTCGTAATGCTATGAATTAACAGTTAGTCTCATCTTTATTCTAACTCTCATTAGGCTCTCTCTACGGCTTGCATCTCTAGATTAAGTGTATTCCGATAGTGGTCCATTAAACCCGTGCTTTGATCTGAGTTAAAGCTCAGAAATATATACTATTATCCGAGATATCAGCCGATGCGCTGCCGGTCGCGTCGGATGACGGTGTCTTTATTTCTGGTGCACTCTGGTGACATAGTTCTTATTCGCGCAGCACTCGTAGTCCTCGAAGCAACGAAAGCCTTTATGTTAATGCATTCCGTGAGTGTCTCTTCTTATCTAGCCATACCAACTTATTATTTTTGTGCTATCATATAATCGAATCATCACATTCCTGTTCATCTGAGTGCATCGTGCTCCCTCGCTCTCGTAACATTACTCTTACCCTCCCATACGCATGTTCTTCGACCTGCCGTCACCTTCAACGAATGCGCAAAGCCCACGCAGAAGCATCTTCATCGCAAAGCCTCGTATCGATACCATTAAGTTCGGTGAACCACCTATTTTATTTTATAATTGTCCCGTACGCACGCTTCCGCTATATATCGCTACCTCTCAGGCTTCTCGTCCCCCGTCTACGAGTAGGCGCTGAAGGTAAAAGTAATGCCCAACCATTGCGCAATTGTTATACTCTAATGCAATTTACCTATTCTCGATTTATTATGTTATGCCGGATTTCCAGCATCCTGTGTGAAAAGTGAGAGAAAGTGATTGGGAAAACTTATAAAATATCATCATGATGGGAATTGGTAAAGAAACCATCTATTATGACTTTCAGAAGTGAATTAGATGTTGTGATTACGTTCTTCTCAAAAAAAATAGTTATAACCTAAAAGTCCAAGCGGGAAAGTAATGTTGGACGCAGTGTGTGGTAAGTTTGTCTAAGATTCATACTTGGGCTGGGTGGCCAGATAGAAGTCATTCTCCAATGGAATGAACCAGCTTTTATTGGGCTTGTCCTAAGGGATGTGTACGTACTTCTCTTACTTTGTGAGATGTGTTGGGGTAACCAGACCAGCCTGCAAGGTTGCTGTTCTTTGAAGATCATCAGCAGTGGCGAAGAAGTCCCAGTCAGATCTTATGCATCTTCAGCACAGTTGGCCATGTCCAAGATGTGACTACCAAGATCGCGTGTGCTCAGAATTGTGGGCCTTTCCCTTCGCTTATCAATATTTATATATAGAAATGTCATTTTCGAGAGGAGCGGAAGCCAAGAGTACACCACGCTCTGTGTGGAGCACGTGCGAAAGATGTTCTCGATTTTGGGTGATGTAGTTCCCATCAACGAGGTATGAACCTCTCTTATGACTTCAGACGAACGAAGCCAATATGAGAGCATAGATATGCCTGATACTGTATGCGACCCGCCAAAGCCTTTCGCACATGTGTGAGAAGACTGTCCTGTCCCCTGATCTCTCCTCAGACTCCTCACTCAGATACTAAGAGCATTATGGTTTATAGGTTTGAGATAGCCCATTAAAAGACAAAGTTTAATTAGGTTTTGGTCCCAGCTTAAGATCTAACAATTCACAGTCAGCTGACATCTCTAGTGATCCACTGTATCTCAGCCTCGACTGATAGTGTCAAGCCTCATCTTCAGTGAGTGCCTCTTAGCGTGCTAGTTGTTCTTTTGACCTCCTCGTGGTCTCAGCTCATCAGTACAAATCCTGTGTTCACGGAAGGAAACTATCAACAAACGCTGAACTACAGAGTTCCTCTATTTCTCATTCCAACACACATCTGATTGTGATGACTTCGCTACGAGCTAGCACTCAATGATTAACACAATAACATGCGATGCTAATAAGCATTATAGTGAATAACGAGAAGTGTCAGGGATGGAGAGGGTCATGTGGGTGCCATCTGGACACGAGTGTGAAATCAAAATTAATCATTTGTACCAAGGTAATGAGTCATATGTAAAATGTCATAGGTATAATCATACCATATTTCGTGAGCGCTCATTATGGTATCCCCTCCATACCTCCTCACCCTAAGCCCTCTATATCTCTCCTA
Source organism: Bassia scoparia (assembly GCA_008642245.1). Taxonomy (NCBI): domain Eukaryota; kingdom Viridiplantae; phylum Streptophyta; class Magnoliopsida; order Caryophyllales; family Amaranthaceae; genus Bassia; species Bassia scoparia. Next base: position 68,114 of record SNQN01002448.1, on the reverse strand, counting down.
CAAGGAAATTCTATATATATTCCAATAATGTGACAGCTCCGTTCTGAGCACAACTTCTATCCTGTCAATTGTCACGAGTAATTGATCGATTGTCTAAAAGAGAATATATAATTTATCGTAATATATGTTTCGTAATTTATTAAGCGAAAATGTTGTTGTTTAGATTGGATTCAGAGTTACTTTGAGATGTCGCTGACGCGATTGCAAGGCTAACAAGTATCTCTGGCCAAGATCTATGAATAATTACTAACTTATCTGTAACAGATCCGACTGTAAGTCTGTTAAGAGGTCGCGAATCCTGCCGAAGTCTCCGATCTCACTATAACACGCACGTGTTTGAACTTTGATAGACGCAAGTATGTCAAAGTAGTACGTGTCATCTGAGTAGCATGCTGGTCATATACGCCTCGCAACTTGCTTATTGCTTTTTATAACGTGAAATATCACAGTATTGCTTACAAATGCTTACGTCCTCGTCCGCTCAAGGTATTTATACCGCCGTCTGTTCTTCTTTTACCCCTTTGATTTGCAAAATTCTGAAATGGAAAAGGAATGGGCGGGAATATCTTTTGGCCAACCTGTGTGTCTGTTGCACCATAGTCCTTGAGGCATGAATTTTTCGGCTAGGCCATTTACCACTCGCGAGACACATTCCAAGGCAAAAAAAGAGAGAAAAATTATTGATTATGATTTGTCTACAAAGTGTAAATTAAAATAAATGGTCATGATACAACACCCTAAAATCCATAGATTAAGGATCTTTGGGGGCAATGATGTGGCATGGTAATCCTTGCCACATGTCCCTCAAATAGTAGATACCACGATCGTATCTACCTGGCAAGCGTATTGATTTAATTATACTGGACACGAAGACTGCGAAGACCCGAAAGAAGCGACGATCTACACTGAAACAGTATAAGGGACCCAGATGGTCAGATGTGATAGGCTTTGTACAAGTGTCATCACATTCCATCGACTGTTGCCTTGGTCTTTTGAGGGATTGCTAATAAATACCCGAAAAAACCACATTCATGACACACTTACCTTAGCACATTTATCTGCACAACTGAGAGCTTATCTCACTACTTCTCTCACTAGCCTAGCACTTAATTCCGTTAATCCGTACGTACTTAAGGCATCGGAGGGAGATAATTCCGAATGAGGATTATTCTCCTTTATGCAAGTCGCCAGGCCACATTGGAGTGCCTAGGAGCAAGACTATCCAACGTCGAGCGAGTAACGCTTCACACCATAACTCGAATTTGGAGATAGGAGATAGCCAGGATCGTACATTTGTTCAATAGAGGGTAGCTCTCCAAGTAGCATTGACGGGAGCCTCCACCCATCTCTCAATCCCATAAGCTATGGAATTGAAATATTGTAGCCACGCCTTCCATTTTATTTGCTACAACAAAGCCACAGTTTATGTACAAATGGGAGAAGGAAACGTAAACGTTTAAGTTTGAGGAAATGTGATGCAGAGATGAAGCTTGTGATTGACAAACTGAATGCTTGGAATGTAGGGTTCGATGTTTCAAACAATATCCAATGCACTGCTGGCAGTTAGCACTGAGCAAGAGAAATTTGAGATTTCCAAAAGAATCAAGATTGCATACAACAATAAGTCTCTTATGTCAGAACCAACAAACGGAAGACATAATCCAATCAAAGTTGACACATGCGTGAACAGCGCCATGGACGATGACTTAAAGAGGAACGTGAGGAGCATATTGAGAAACAAAGGGATACAATTGCTCAAAAGAATGTGAAAAAAATACAAAGTTTATCACTCAAACAAAAGCAACGAAACAACGAAATAATATTGAGAAATTGCAAGACTCGGCCGGAAATTTATATGAGGATGAAAATGATATTATGGAAGTGCTAGCTAAACATTTCCAGGAGTTATTCACGRCCACAGATCAGTTAGACATGGATCCAATAATCGGGAAAGTTCAGCCTTTGCTCTCGGATGACATGAAGCAGCAGATTTAAGAACTTTTCACGGGAGAGGAAATTCTTATTGCCTTAAATCAAATGCATCCAACGAAAGCCCCTGGCCCGAACGGTATGTGTTCTCTTTTCTATCAAAAATATTGGTCCTTAATTGGGCCAGATGTGATTTCTAAAGTGCTTGCAATTCTCAATGGATCTGAAAATGTTGATGCGATTAATCAAACATATATCGCTCTTATTCCGAAGAAAAAGGTAGGCAAATATCCTGTGGATTATAGGCCTATAAGCTTGTGCAATGTATTATACAAGATTATCTCAAAGGTCCTAGCAAATCGTTTAAAACGTATATTATCATTCATAATCAAGGATTCGCAGAGCGGTTTTGTGCCTGGAAGGTTAATTACTGACAACATCTTGATAACATATGAATGTTTTCATTATCTGCGAAAGAAAAAGACAGGAAAAGAAGGTTTTATGGGCTTAAAACTGGATGTGAGTAAGGCCTATGATCATGTCGAATAAAGTTTTCCAGAAAATATGTTACTCAAGCTAGGATTCACTATTTCAATTGTCGACATTATTATGAAATGTGTGCGCTCTGCTTCTTTCTCGATCTTGGTTAATGGTCAACCAACAAGAGTCTTTAKACCTTCAAAGGGTATGTGTCAAGGTGATCCTTTATCACCTTTTCTCTTCATTATATGCGCGGAAGGTTTCTCTACCTTGCTGAGACATGCGAAGGCGAAAAAAGAGATTCATGAACTAAAAATTGGCAAGAGAGTGCCTCCTATTTCTCATTTTTTTGCAGATGATAGCTTGCTGTTTGTTCGAGGCAACGAAAAGGAAGTCGACAATGTTCTAGAGATCTTATCCACTTACGAGGGCGCCTCAGGACAAAAACTTAATGTGGAAAAATCCGAAGTGTCTTTCAATCGAAATTTGAGCTAACAAAAGAAAGAAATCTTTCAGATGAAGTTATCTTTTAAGGTAGTAGACCATCATGATAAATATTTGGGTTCCAACTTAATTTGGAAGTTCTAAGAAAGCAAAATTTGTTCCCCCCAAACCATTCAGAAGAGCAGTCTTGAAAAAGGGATAAAGGCTGGAAGGAAGGTTTCTTATCAAGGGACCGGAAGGAATTGTAAAACTTGGTAGTACAAGCCATTTCCCAATATATGACCATGTAATGTTTCCAAATCCCACGAGCATCTAAATGAAATTGAGAAGTTATGCAGTAGGTTTTTCTGTCAGGGTTTAACGTTAAAGGAAAATTCATTAGGTTGGATGGGAGAGATTATAGCAACCAAAAAAGGCAAGGAGGCAGGATTAGGCAGTTTTCGAAAACTAGTTGTTCTTCAAACAAGAGCAAGTGCTCGCAAACAAGCTTGGGGGAGAGGAATGCTTAGACCAAAACCAGAATAGACTTGTGCTCGTGTTCTTAAGAAACAAATATTTTCCAAATACAAACTTAACTCAAAAAGAACGGTTAGCACAAGTGCAAGTTTACATATGAGGTGATCGATTTGTGTCATGAGGAATTTAATACAAAAGGGTGCTCGTGACTACTAGTTGGGACAGGTGCAAAATTGATATTGGAATGATTTGTGGGGTGGCAAAATTATGAGCTTCAGATCTTCACTAAGGTTGTGCAATTTGGAGGATTCTCAAAGGTTGCAAACCGGTGTTAGTTCGAGACTTAATTCATGTAACACAGCTGGAACGTAGGATACTTGATCAATTCTTTACCCTATGGAGTTCAAGCGATCAAGGAGAATTGTGCCTCGATTCCTTTGTTAGGACTCGTGGACTCCCAAGTACAATGGCATATTCTTGTATCGAAGGCATACTATGGCCCTGAGTGAAAGGAATACTACAAAAGTGGCCACAACATCAAACACTGCAACATACTATTTAATTTGGAAGAGGGCTATGAATTCGAGTTGCTCCCTGGTCAAAGATTTTTGGGGTGGAAATTATCCATTATACTTTGCCTACTCGAGCTCTCTTACACATTTGGAATGAATGTGATAATATTGTTGTGCTGTTTGTGCGAGACAACCAGAGATCTTAAAAATTTATATGTTTGATGCAACCACCCGTGGCGGGAAATATATGGAAGCATGCCTCGTACATCTTGAATATGAATCACTGAGTTAAATGATCCCTGATGCTTGGATATACAGCCAATGCGGATACACAGAGTAGAATGGTTGAACATCTTTTGGAGTTGTCTTGGCAATTCGATTCAAAGAACATTGGTTGTTTGCTTCGAATATATAAGAAGACTCTCCCGCCCCTGTCATGCTGAAAACAATGGACATTATTTGTGAGTACAAGAAAGCACTGGACAGTTATTATCATCTAAACACAACACATCTACGTAGTGTTCTCACAAATGGCTGTCTCCGATGTGGTGTTCTTATAAGGCTAACAGTGTGATGCTAGCCCGGTATTTCAAGAGGTAAAGTTTGGCTTGGGAGGCAGTGGTTGAGACAAGGATGAAATGTCGCTAATGCGTTGAAGTCAGTGCTTCGAAGGAGTGATGGACATTGAGAAGTTGTTAGAAAGCGTTGGCCAATGAGGAGCTCATTCGTCGTATTTTGGGAGTTCGACATAAAAAGTTAGTTGATTAACAGATTGCTTGCGTTTTATTACAACCCTGAAGAAGGATGCAATAAATTGAATCAGGATGGTATTCTAGTTAGGGATAATATCCAATTAGGTTGCCCCTGTTCCCCGATATTCTTCATCGATTGTGAGAAAGGAGGAAGAATGGGCGGGAAATAGGGTTGCACATTAGTATAGCATAGATAGATTAATGGTAGGTTCATTTGGTGGAGGAAATACCTGAGGTAGCTCTGTAGTAATTAAAGATATCGTATAATAATATTTCATTTTCTCGTAAATTTATAAATATAAATATTAAATATATCTATCAAATTATTTCAAACAAGTAAAATATTTTACATATAATAAAAAACTTAAATCTAAAAAATATTTAATGTGCCGGTCTGCATCAGTATTTATCTTAGTAAACATTATTATTAAACGATTATTTATAAAAACAAACACAGTAAAATTAATAAGTTTTGATTTATTTACAATATTTCTTATTTTATTTTAAAAGTCTACATTTGCTCAGTATTATCTAGTTTGATCTAGATTACCTAAAATTTCCATTTCCATTTGACAAGACGCCCAAAAAAACCGAAATCAAAGTCTCAACTCGATCTGAAATCACCACCCATGGCGCCCAAACCCACCATAAATTCGTCCCATCAGATTGATCATGTCCTCCTAATCGCTCATCAGTAGGCCATACACCCTCTCATTCCACCAAATTGGTTTGCCAACCAGTACGCCTACTGTCACTCACCACTGCGATTCTCCAGAGCTTCACATTCTATCACCAACTTTAGTAGGCCACCTGCTGCAGCCTCGCCCCGCCCGGCAGCCGGAAACCGAGAAAATTTTGCGGCAAAATTAGTGAGTTCAAATGCATCCTTTCTGCTGGCGCACTCACCATACACCAGTGTCCCCTCTGTCTTCAACTTCTTTAACTATTTCTCTCTCTTTCACTCTCAATTTCCCCCTTAGGCGTTTCTTCTCTCACTACAATTTCCAACTCCTTCCGCACCTCTATACGTGTCGTATTATTTACTGCTCATTAATTTAGTGTTTGTGTGCGTCCATCTCTAAGTCTGACTGATCTACTCGTCCCAAATTGTGCTGTCTTTCATACCCTGCGGTTTTCTTTTATTCAGTTTTCCGATTATTTGGGTTTCTCCCTTGCCTTGCATGATGTTTATGATGCGTTTAGTCTTGGTTTATCTCGAGGTTTGCACAAATGCTAATAATAGAGACTTAGCGGTGGGTTTGTGGTTTTTTTATTTTTTTTATGAACCAGTAATTTGTCCTTCTTAAGTTGTGTGTTCCTTGTTTGTTTGAACTTGAAGTCCGATTGTAAAATAATATATGTATGGAACATAGTTGTAGTTTTGCAATTATGAGCGCTTAATTATTTGTTTATAAATTTCGATTTCACATAGATGACTTCCTTTAATCTTATTAGGAAAGATGTGGTTTTAGTTGACATGGAAATCTTCCTCGTTGTTTGTTATATCAGTGCTAAATAAACATCAGTATTTCACACAAAGGAACTTGAATTGCGCAGTCTTAAATATTACCAAAAAAACCTTTTCTATCCACATTTCAACAAGACCTTTAACCAAATTAACCCTCACCTCCCTTACTCACTTTCTTTCCTACATGCTTCAACCTCTGTCAAATACACTTAAAAAACACCACACCGCCACCCGACAACAGCTTCACCATCGTTATGCACAACTATCACACCCCACCTCGATCAGAACACGGTTTTATTATGTTGGAGTTTGATCCAACTCGCCTAGTAAAATTGTCCCAGACCATGTTCTTTCCTATAACCAAGAAAAGGGAACTGCTTGGCGCTGAATATGAGAAAGGGATCATTCACTGTTTTCGAATTTTAAAATTTGTACATCTTATTAAAAAAATGCAATTTAAACTTTGTACCAGGGTAAGAAGTGAGAGCCACATTGAAATGTGGACTATAATAAGTTTGTTAGACTACAAATAACATTCCCCTATAATTATTTGTCGAGGGTCCAATTTCTTATCAGAATATCTATTATAAACCCATAACCAATTTCTGTATTAGCTTATCGTTTTTCCAAGATAAAAATACAACAGGCTGATACCTTGAATCTCTTGTCCAGTAGGGTTTTGCTCATTTCAGTCCTTATACATGTTTAGAATGAGTTGTTTCTACCTAAAGTAATAAGTCAAGGTTGGTAGAATGYATTTTTAAGTGTAATCTAAAAATCTCATTTAAATTCGCATTGCTTCTATCAATTTACACTTTTTTTTGAAGGGAAAGATAAAATTACTTTAATGAGTTCACACAGTTATATAGTCACGTCAACTACATAATAATTGACACGTGTCATTTATGTGCTCGAAGATTACTATTGGCTGTGATGATTTCAATTGCTATCACATTTTTGTTGAATTCATGGTTTATTGTAGTTTTGATGGGAGTAGAGTGTGAGTACACATTTTCTGTTCATAGGATAAAGGAATAGTCTGATTGTAGAGCCTTTAAATTTTATTAGGGGGGGCATTATTGATTATTTCTTTCTTTTGGCTAAGTCATGATGTAAAATCTTTTGAAGCTGTGATACTTTTCCTGTTTCAATGGAAGCTTCTTAAAAAATAAAAGGGATGCAAACACATCTCCACCTTTTGTGCACCAACAGACAAAGTCGGATGAAAATGCACAGTGCACTCACAATACTTGCACACGAATATGTTGCCTTACACACAGTTATCTTGTCTCATTATTAGGTTGCTATATTTATAGTTTCTTTCTGACACTTTGTGTCCTCATTTGTTTCATTGAAGGGAATATAGCGTTGTTGACAAATTTAAAGTCAGAAATGTTTCTGAGGAGATAGCTTGTAAGTGTGTTTTTTTTTTTATTTTTTTATTTTTTATTTTTTTATAATTGTACTGTCCTTCCTATTGTAGCTGATGTTAAGCATTGTCATTTTTTTTTAACTTCATTCTATTATGTGGCAGATCTATTAGTTAAGGTGGCAAAGATTGTAGTTGGTCTAGCTTTTGTGGGAGCTTCTGCTGCCCTTGTTAAAGCTATTATCCTTACAAGATCTAAAATCGGAGCAGGTGTTGTAGTCAAATCTTCAGCCAATGGGACCAAGAATGAAACTTGCCTTTCAGATCGTCAATTGTGCCTCCTTGGAGTAAAAAAGAAGTTAGATGAGACTGTAGCAGAGCAATCCAGAAAACCACCAGTATCTAAATCACGAGCATCGACAACTACTTCAGAACCTCTCTTTCCACTACATCAGCGATCCACAAGTTCAAGTCTTTTATCTCGAGTCGGTTCTGAAAAATCTAGCTCTACCGTTGCTAAGAGTAAAACTTTTTCAGTCCCTTCAAAATCATCCAGCTCTCCTACTAATGTCCTGTCTCCTACCTCGCCCCAGCTGTCGACAGTCAAAGCTTCAGCTGGTTCAGATCAGTTTRTCTCATCACCTTGGTCAAATAAGCGAGCTTCTCCTGCTAAAGAGATTTTAACAGAAGATGAACTTGAACACTTTCTAGCGGACATGGACAAAAAAATAACAGAATCAGCTGAGAGATTAGCAACTCCTCCTCCTACCAGGAATGGTTTTAGTATAAACAGTCCTAGTACGATTTCTGGTTCAGCTAATACATCTGGAACGACGAGAACAACACCCTTAAGACCTGTTCGGATGTCACCTAGCTCACAGAAGTATAATACACCTCCAAAAAAAGGAGAAGGTGATGTACCTACTCCTATGTCAATGGAAGAGTCAATTGGTGCTTTAGAGCATCTAGGTATCTACCCGCAGATTGAGAAATGGCGTGACCATCTGCGGCAATGGTTTTCTTCTGTTTTACTCACCCCTTTGCTCAGTAAGATCGAAAATAGCCATAACAAGGTTTGTTCACTCTGTCTTGCATTTCAACTGCTKCTTCTATGCATTTCTCCTCCTGCAGCCACCCAGCTGGTTGCCTGGTTTTACTATTCATGTTTTCATTTATTCAATTGTTTGTTTGAGTCAAATTTATCATTTTTCTGTTTTYCTTTTGGAGTTTACAAAGCTAAAATCACAGTTCCAATTAAATTGACTTCTCCTGATAATCTCAGCAATAGTTTATAACGAAGCCTTAATCATGATTAATATGACAAAATGGACACTTGTACTTCTTTCGTTCTTTAACAATCGCATCCTTTTGTATGTGACATCATTCACTAATGTTCTTTGTATTAAATTTGCGACTTAAATGTAGCGAAGAATATAGTTATGTGTGATCTTGTTAGATTCGTTGAATTATGTAGATTATTAATATCTAATTTGAGTAATTTTTTCTTAAGTAATACTAAATATATCAAACTTGTAAGTCGTGTATTGAGAGCGTGAAAACTTGCTGGATGCCTGTGGAATTTTTATAAAAATTGTATTAATGTGTACTTGTGAGGAACAAGATATGTGGTAGGTAATTGCATTCAACATAAATTCATACTTCCTGTATTCTTTTTTACTTGCATCCGACAAGTTTTCATTCTCTTCAATACACAAAAAATTACACAAATTATATATATTAATAATCTACATATTGCAATGAATCCAACAAGATTACACATGACTATATTTTTCTTACATATATCATATAATTCAAAGAACATTAGTGAATAGTGTCATATACAAAAAGGATACGACTATTAAAAATTGAAGGAAGTATTTATAATTGGGGGGTAATGTTGAAGGGACGAAAGAGGAGTAGAACAAGGCGGAGGCAGACGGTGGACTATGGGGACTGTAATGAAAGGAGCGTCGGAGAACGTGAGGAAGGAATCAACAGGGAGTGAGAAGTGCAATAATTTCGTTCTTGGTCTTTCGCGAATTTTGCAGGAACGGGGTTGATGACACGGTGCGAGGTTCATAAATGTTATTATATGTAAAGCAGGGGTCCGTAGACCAATCCATAGAAATAAATCTTCGAGAATAGTAATCAAATGCATACTACGAAAGAATGTAAGGTAATAGTGCGGTGGGAATGTTATAAATGATGCAAGCTGATTGTAATATTGCGATTCTCTCTGGTGAAGGATTTTAATTTGACGTCTTTGTTCCGATGTGTGTGGTCGCCTTGCCCGGTTCAGGAAGAGTTGGGAAGAGATCCGGGGCAACTGTGACATTGATTTATATCCAACAAAAATTGAGAAATAGCAGGTACTTAAATGAGTGATGTCCTGATAAAATGAGATTGAATCATGATGATGGGATTTTATATGTGATGCAGGACAACTCGATGTATTTATTAGGCCGCGTACGGATCTTGGGTGAGACTACGTTTTGGAGAATATTAAATGAATCTTAGCTAGTAGTTTTGGGGCACCTATAGGATGTGTTTTGAAGGATGTGCATTCTGATACATTTAACAAATTGGAAGGTCCAGTATACGAAAGATATAAATATCGATAGATTTGAGGTGTGATCTTGTATGAGTGTACTGAGTATTGACAGTTTTACTTATTTAACACAAAATGCAATATATAGGTGGTACTCTAATGGGGGGGAGTAAGTCTGGGTACTTAACTCATCCATGGTAAGGGCGGACATCGGACGAACTGATGTAGCATCTCAGGTAAAGTCGTGTCTCATGTTCGTATATGTACGTCAAAACCATCTGAGAAATGAGGAGTTCGTTTCGTACTTCTAGGGAGAGTGACTCATATGTTTTACGTCATTCGCAAGATCAGGGTATCATAAGCTGGTTAAAGAAATTGTTCCGACAAGGGATGAATTCAAAAGGCAATTATTGTGAAGAGTATATAGATAGTTGCATAAAACATGATATGACCAGTATGTTAAATCTAAAAACTTATGTTAGGTGTGTTTGTTGTGTCAAGTATCATTGATTATATGGAATAGTGACATTCTATAATGTTGAAGTTGGTGTTTCAAAGAGGATATCACTTATTATCATAATCATCGTAGTTGGCAAATCTTATCAGAGGAGCATCAATTTACCTTGATCTGAGAATGATTTCGCGAAGAGGAGTGTGACAGCATTGCTACGTAGCGAAAGAATGCTTAGACAATAAACACTACTCTCAGGTGAAAAAGGTTGCTATAGCAACATTAATAGAATGGTTAGATTAAAAAATAAAGTCTGTAGGAAATTAATTAATTTTTGTATCGAATACACACTTGATTTATAATTACATTAACTTTAAACAGGAGTGATTTATGAGGCTTATTATGATGTACGGTGTTAGAAGGTTCCCTTGGTGTAGAACTTTGGGTCAGAAAAAACACTTAGCCTTTTGGATAATAGGATAAAGCGCTCGTGATAATGAGGGGGGCGGTGACTAGGTTACTGTGGCCTCGGTACTAATCTCGAGTTGTGAGGGCTAGCTGTTACACGATGGGACGTTTTCGGTAATCAGTTCAGAGAGCGCGGTCAAACGTCCTGGGATAATGGCGAACATTGTGGCCTAACATGGCCTGGAATAGGGACATAAATTTTAGGGTGCGTATTTGCATCTTTTAATCGATAGGCAGGTATCAAAGCGAAGGGAAAATTAGCCAGTAGTTGGCATAGTTTCGTTATGCAGGAACGGAGTGACAGAACGCTGAAAACCAAATTTGGTAGACATTCAAGGGAACAATATCCTAGCGAATCGGTCGAACAGTAGGAGATAGTGGCAATCAATGAACCCCACTATCTTCACCAGTCTCAAACATCCGGATATTTGTGTGACTAAGAAGAGATTCTCACGAACTTTCATCATTTGGTTAAATACAACATGCATAAAAATACATTTCGATCTCAGCACTCTTTTCGCACAGTTTATGATAAATTTTATATAATCAAATCCTTAGTTGTCGCTTGACTGAGGACTAGGGTCTTCGAACCATTCTTGTGCACAAACTGCATAGAAGGATGGGGTCAGCATAGGGTTTTGGCACCGAAGCCGATATCAGGCGTACTACATTGAACCGTATGATTCCAATCAGCGTTCGGGTACTTAGTTATTGAATAAAGAACGCTCTATTAATTTTCATATGGTAATTAATGTACAATATACATGAGCTAAATAGCAAAATGTGCAATCCACTATGCAGGGACATAATGACACTACATCAATGATTCCCTAACACACATATGCTTGGGAAAGAGAAGTAACAAGCAACAAGCTCATTGACCAGGAATCTACGATAATAGAATTTAGGCTCCTACTTTGTGGACATGTCGTACATGTGGATATTATAGCATACGGTGAGAGGGCATCACATGACATACTCTGTACTTATGTTGCCCTGTTCTTACTCTACAATTTCTATTAAACGAATAGGTCTTAAGAGCACATATTTACTAAAGCTCAACAACATGATTTGTGTGTTCATCTTCCTGACCAAGACAAAACACTGGTCAGTACCATCCAGCCAAGTAATTGGCATTGTACTTTCTTGATGATAATATCTACACATTATACCTCTAGATGGATACATCCTAAATCAGGCCACAATAGAAAAGTCTGTTATTATGCTGAGCTATGGTTTAGCAGCGAAAATGTTAGGTGTCAGTACTTGCACACTTGTATGCATTGACGCACCAACAAGGGAGACACAAAATACATCTCAGTCGGGAAACGTAGAAAAAAGGGCAAAACGAAAGTAACAAGTATGGTGATATTATAGTAAAAGGACGAATTTTGTAAAGGAAACAACAAGTAATTTAAAAATGGCTTCAACTACAAAGTGTTGGAGAATAAATGAGGAATTAGACGATGTAGAACATGAGCTCTCTTTGTACTCAGATATCGAAGTTCCAGTATTCTGATGTTTAGGTTCTCAATTTCGTTCTTGAACGATCCCCTTGCATACTCAATGAAGAGAAACGCATGACTGGTCATAGTCTGCTATGACTCAGGGACAAAATTCTAAAGCCAGTTTCATACACACGCTCTCGATTTGTGAATATATGATGAACGAACTTTAAGGCGTCTACAATGCATATATATCTCCTAGTGGACACAAAAATCATTACCTACTGACTCGTTTCTGCTCGGCCATCATCTTAATAGAACATATACCTAAAGGATGGTGTCTTATTTCAGACTAGTTACGCACCAGGAACGAAACATCCAGCACTTTTCCATCTTAGATTACCTCTCTTCACGTCTATGGACCAAATGTTCATATAACGACACATATATTCGTTATATTCTACAGAGAATAATACGCACAAATGATTTACGTGTTATATCTTTTGTTCTCTTGTTTGTCTTCTTGATGAGCTCTATTGGGATTTTGTTATCTTAAGCTTAGTATTAGTCTAAGGAGCTGCTGTGCTTTACAAAGGGAATGTCTTCAGCCTAGTAATTTAGTATTGTCCGCAGACTGATTTTTATAATTACCACGCCCAACAATCGCTAGACCATAATGAAAGACCAGGATGATACTAATGACGCATGATTTCAATGGAACATAAAACAATTTAAACATTCTTCTTTCCAAAGTTTTGCGTGGTATATATAGAGTCGTGCTAAGAATAATATTCTGTTTCTAATCTAGGAATGTTCGGAGGAGTAGTTCAGGTCAGAGGGACAAATTATTGAGAGAGCTCATGAAGCCTTTTATGTCTTCACGGATAACTTCTTCGGAATTCAGAATAAATTGATGAACGCCTATTCCATCCATCATTCTCTAATACTATGGACCTCAATTCTCTGGCATGTGAGTGAGATTCGTCATAATCCGATAAGCTGATCGGGTCACGAATGCTCTAATTAATGAACCGCAAGAACTAGTCGTATGGATCATCGGCGGCATTCAGCTCTTTTAATGGATTTGGCCCACAATTGTCCAAACGCATTGTTTCGAGAGTCAGAAAAGACTCAACAATATGGAATAAAGAAGATTTTCGTACTCTTCGCTTATTAGAAGGAATTGATCTGGCATACATAATTCTAAACAAACTGTAGCCACTAGTGCTGAATAGCCCATTCTACAAACTCACCATCGGTATGTAAAGGACAAGACCACATTCTTTTATATTAGCATCAAAGGGAATCCGATAGTTGACCTTTGGGAGGGCTTCACTCAACTTACAATAAAGCTAGGTCAAAATACAGAATTCCTTTGTCGCTGATTGTGGCAACAAGGGTTTTGGGTTCTTGGTGGGAGAGAGAGCCGTCATTACCGCAACTCGATAAAGACAGAAATGGCAGAGTCAGTTATTTATTCGTGCTTGCTAAGGTCCTTTCTTATTAAGGAAGGCGGTACTATCATGTAAGGCTCGCCCCTCAGTTCTATTCTGTGCCTGACTGCAGAATAACCCGAGCCTTGATCCTCGAAAACTCTGATTGTGAGATGTGTGATTAGATCGACATGATTCGATCAAGCTAAGCGAACGTACTCTACCTTCAATATCTAAGCTTGCCTCAGGATTTCTACACTCGAGAGCATTGTAATTATTCAACTACATGACGCACTACATTGGTGACGACACGCCGGCGCTTTATAGACGCTCTCGTTCCAATAGACATCTTTCACCTCCTTTATATATTTAAAGTTTCCAATTTCTCTCATTTTCTCAACTAAAACCCATACAATCACCACATGAAATACTCTTTCTCAAACAATTATATTCTACTAAAATACAAGACATGAGGAGTGCCTTATTGAAGGGTGTCTCTTCGTTAGATTTCCATTTGGATAGTTGAAACGGTTAAGGGTATCTACACAGTCGATTACAAAACAAGAGTTAGATATAAGTTTTCTCAGTATGATATAGACATAATGAGATACTCACGCAGATGAATTCACTCCTCTCACTCAATTACTACCTTCATGACATATGAACTGCGTATAATTAGCACCATTCTGCTTTTATCCAATTACTAGTTCCATTCAGTTATGTTTAAAGACTCAAATGCTTCTTAGTTGCTATTAACATGCTTCAACTCGGATATCTCAACTCGGCATAGTTACATATTCTTACCAGTTAAAAAATCTACCTCTTTAAAGCCTGTTATCACGGTATTTAATGTCAATACAATTATTTCAATTTATTATGTTTTTTGGTTGACTTTTCAACGTTCATATCTCATCTTTATATCGATTCATTACAATTTTTTACTTGTACAAATTTATCCATCTATAACTCTTCATACTAGTACGTTCAACTAGTCTCCTATGGAATTCTATTTCTGTATGTGATCTCAAACGCATACAAATGCTTTTCTATGATGTGGAGGGTGAATTGCGATAAGCTTAAATCACACATGATCGGGTCCAATTCAAATGAACTTAATCATTTGTTTTTCCTTTGTTCTTGTGAAAATTTATTTTCAATCAACATTGCTTGAGTAGAATTGGAAGGGCGGATTCACACAATTGTTCGGAGTGACCAGGATTTTTGATGCGTCGGTTTTACAGAACTAACCCTGTGTTTTGCAATTTTAGAGGGGAGTAAGATGGGTTTGTATAGTATAGCTGCGTGTTACGGGAGAGTTTCATCCTATAACGCAAGAATTCGTATCAATATTGGCTCCACTTAAACGTTAGTGATTTTTCATATATTATTGTTGTATATACTATGCTCATTTGATCTAACCAAAGGGGACCTTGATAAAAATACACAGCATTCCTAAAACCCTTAACCAATTAATCCAATCAATATTTCACTGTCTTAATGAAACATCATCAAATATAGCTTTCCGAATATTCCATATTTTCTAAGAGTTTCCGAGACATATCTATGTTGTAGACGACAAGATCTCTTTTTTAGACAGGCCTTATAAATTTAAAGGTACTACGGCGGTTGTGAGATTTGTAAACATTGCAATTAAGAAACCTTACTAGTCGAAATCACTTATTAATCTTATATTTTCATAGCTACTTAATTTGTCTCTTATGATGACTATACTATCTTTATTGTTGTAGTTACATTTATATGAATTCAACTTCTATCAGCATACAGTCTTATGTAGTATAGTTAGTAAAGATTAAACAGATTAGTAAGCGGGTAGAATAAAGGATCCTTACAGGGGGATGCAATGAGAAGAAATTGTCAAATGCTAATACTGTGATATACCTGTACAAGAATCAGACTTTGTTCAAGTTAATGATTACTAATGAGACATCATATTTTGTGCGTGGACGATATGGGCCTTCTTATAGTTATGTTTCCGGATCACAAGGATCCAATTTGGTACTGGACAAAAATCGGGTACGAAGAATAGAATTACCGATTTTAACATTGTATGTTCGTCAGACAGATGTGAACCTAAACAATCGAACTAATGATGATATCTTTGGTTAACAATTTGGGTCAGGTATATAAGGTGCATCCAAAACGGTTTCCTGTCTACAACATATTGCAGAGATTCAGAGAGAGCATATAGTAACCTCAATTTAATGAAGATAGATTAAGAGCACGCAGAGGTGAGTGTCGTGGACAATCCAATTTATAGAACTTCGCTGATGTCGAACGTAGTACGAAACACTAACCCACCACTGTCTTAGAGGAATGTGCACCCGCAGACCAAACGTGCAGCGGATACGGTATTGCCAAGCCACGGAAGGGCACCAATCTCGATGTATACAAGCGCCAGCGCTAGGAAAAAGAATATAGC
Source organism: Bassia scoparia (assembly GCA_008642245.1). Lineage (NCBI taxonomy): Eukaryota > Viridiplantae > Streptophyta > Magnoliopsida > Caryophyllales > Amaranthaceae > Bassia > Bassia scoparia. The sequence continues at coordinate 51,919 of SNQN01002448.1, read as the reverse complement.
GGGGGGGGCGACCACAGACCGTCCTACAGTACTAAGGAAGAGCTGCGAGGATAGCAGCAGACAACAAAATGTGCGAAGAAAGAAAGTGAGGGGTAGAAATAAAATGATGGATGGAAAGAAGCACTCATTAGGAACTTTGAAAGTGAGATCACAAATTCTTCTAATAAAAATGTTAAATAAAAAGTTCCAAGGGAAAGGAGTTTTGCGCGAGGGCGGTGTATCAATTGCACAAGGAAGATATCATTCTTCCAATTTACACTTTATTTGGGCTTGTCCAAGTTGGAGACGTACTCTCACTTTTGTGAGAGGTGGGAACCAACAAGCCTGGCATTTGCTGTTCCTTGAGATCAAATGCATGCGAAGGAAGGTCCCAGTCAGTACAGGGTCAGGTTTCTTTCACTTTACAAGTGGGCCAATGAGTTCAATGGAACAAGGGTATTGGCTGGACCTAACAGGTCAGACACATAAACAGACTTCGGACAGGTGTTCAATTTTGCATGTATGTGTGGAAGGAACCTTGAAGGATAGAATCGTCTCCTATTATAGAATGTTACTCCAATCTACTCTTTTCTAGGTGCTAATACACTTTTCTATATTAAGAGAGTTTTGGAAAATTAATGTAAGGGGGGGAAACAGGCTGAATGAAGGCCCGCATAAGATACAAATCATCCTACACAATAGGTCATTTATAGAGTTAGGTAAAGAGTGGGATTGTTAGAACCACGTGACGACAGGATATGAAAAAAGAATGGGCTCCTGGAGAGGGTCTACCTTCCCATGGCGCGTGAGTGCGCAGGTTCCGGTTCCCACGTGACGAAACAAGGAAGGAAGAATATTAGAATAACGAAACCACTCTTCTGTTTCGAGATTCAGGACGAGACGGAGAAACGGACGGGAGAGGGGCCGGAGTAAGTAAATTATCAACCGCGAGAAGGGTCAGTCTAGGGATTACTTAAAGGGGTTCAGATCCATAGTTGGAATGTCACTGTTGCTAGCTCAAGACAAGACAACAAGGCAAGACCGGCGTAGTCACTACCGTTAATGCCAAAAAAACGAAGTCTCGGACCAGTCAGGTCTTGATCCGACCCACCCGACTTCCTCAGCCTGGGTCTTCTCAGCCTACATCAAATCTTGGTAGAAGTACGAGCGGAAGGTAATCTTTCACATACGGCCGATTCCTTCAGGTTTCCTTTCCTCGTCTGTATACCATACCTGCAATCACAAACGAACAAAAAGACATTACCGTAGGAGCGAACTCCGCGCAATATATTTTCCGTGAAAATACAGTAATATATTTATAGTTTGTGTTATTTGTTGGAGTTGGAGTTTAGGTTATCATAATAACAGAGTACGGGTGGGGTAGAGCTTGGGTGTCGCTTATTAAAGAAGAAGTCATGTCTTCTCATAGCCTAATATCACTAGGGACCAAATGTGTCAACATCAGACACTCCATATTAGGCAGCGAAAAATCTCATACTCAGGATCAGTTAGATAATTCACAATGAGATCGAGGACATTCACGCAAGATTTCATAGATCAAGAGTCTGGTTCGATAATCAAATCCAAATATATCCTTAACAACAAAACAGGAGACAAACACCACGACACAAGAGGCTTTCGCTGATTCAGCCCAGGGTTACTAAAGTCAGGCATAAAAATACATAATTCAGATTGAATCAGTCCATTTATTGCAAAAAAATTTGCATATACAAAAAATCAGATCAAATGGTGTTATACTAAAAAATTCAGAATTGCAGTATTCAACTTACGCAAAGGGTAAGAAAAGAATTCAAGTACGAAAGGAACTATAACCTTTAGTTGACATAATAAAGACCCTCTAAAGCCAAATAAGATCCAGACCAGTGGTGTTGGCAATTCTCAACTTTAGAATTTAATAATAGACACAAGGGTGCTTTGCATGTAATAGATGCCTATATGGCTAGCGGAAATTTGACATGATGGAAGATAACATGAATAGAAAGACTCAAAGTGGGTGGATTAGGTGGCAGGTTTAGAGGCAGTTAAAATTGGGACTCTCCAAGGATAACGTAAGGATTGGGGTATATGATTGATAGAGCAGACATCTTAAAATCACACTCTAATATCTAACACTAAAACAATAGCTCAATTAGATTGCAATTATAGAATCTGGAGAAGCAAGTGTTTTTGTTTGTTTTGACTAAACAATAGCACTGACGGTAGTAAATCTGTTAGTGCGCGCTTCGCTCAGTACGTACGAAACTGTTTTATCTTTAACGGGTCATGACATTTTGCGAAGAACATCAAATGTGATAAAGCTCGTCAAAGTACAGTTTATAAGATATAAGGAATAATAGGGAGTGTATCGGTTGGAGTTATTGTGGACAGTTAATTAACTGGGAATGTTTGATCGTAAAATACAAAGCATTCATAAGCTGAATTATAGGGATTGAGAAGTTTGCTATAGGATTGAAGTTAAGAGATCCAATGATACTAAAAACACACGGAAAGGAAGAGGGCATTGGAAGTCGACGAGAGGGCGAAGTTTGAGAGAGGATAGAGTGTGCAATACTTGGAGAATTAACATTTCGAACGAGAATAAATGAAGTAAGATGAGTTATATGCAAAGCTCTTAGAAGTAGGATCTTTTTGTTAGATTTGGGCAATTTTGAGTCAGAGCTAAAAGTTCTCTTCTCTGTCCGGATTGACTTAGGGTTTAAACGAAAATCATACCGCATCGTCTGTGACCTCGCTCCGACATTGTATGGTGTATTTACCGCCATGCTCTGTTTTCTTCCCTAAATGCCTTTGGGCAAATTCTCACAGAAATGCTGGATGAATGCATGTACAAATAATAGTAACTGGCGGCCGAGGTTTGTACATGCAAAGAAACTGTGTGCCTGCTCAAAAGCCTGATATCTTTTTTAATTAGTGTGTGCAGCCTGCTTTTAGTTTGTGTACCTTTGCATAATTTAAAGTATCTTTTAGCCAGTAGTACGGAATGTAGTGCACTTATTTTTGGTCCTGTCAAGTAAGAAATTCTTGTGACATTAAGAGGCATCCATTTTCTACCACTCCCGGAGGAATTAGCGGTGATGAACCCAACTTGTGAATCTACGATCTCGTATGCATCAAAAAGATGAGTAGTTATAAATTAATTTTCAACTAGTAATTAGTTTCAATAACATACAGATTTATCTCTCTTTCATGGTAAAAGGAATAATGCTACATGAGGCCGGAATGTGAATCTACACCAATTTCGATACAGGTTGGACGAGAACCATATGTGTAATACTTCGGTATTTTGGACACTTGATTTTCGTTAAAGAATATTATGGTAGAGAATCTCTTGGAGGGGTATCTCAAATTAATTGGATGTTTGGCATAGTAATCCGTTCCAATGTCTCAAATATTGTTGTGGATCAGATAACGATTCTATACATTGCAGTTTCGACTTACTTATATTTTATTGAATTTTATTAATATTCTGGTTCCGAAACGTCCTGGCAAAACTCGAGGAATCCAAGAATACCGATCCTCAAAGTGAACAGTGCTCTGAGGAGAACACGACAGCGGTAAATACATATTTTTTATTATTATTCAGTGTACTTAGTTACATTTTAAGTGTTGAGGGTGTGTATTATGTGTATATGGTTTAGACTTTAGCTCATTTGTGTCTGATCCTAATCTTATCATCTCGGTTTGCAGATTTTGAGGATTCTTGAGGGCACGTATGCTCTATTCATATAATGAAAAACTTGGAAAAATCCAAAAAATGTGGAAGAAAATGAATTTTTCTCTATAATAACTCAACAATATAATATACATTCTTAATAATAAATCGCGTAGGGAACAATAGATTTACGTAGGGCTCACCACTTTATATTGTCATTTACTCTCTTTTTATATAGTGATTTAGCGCTACTATCAATGGTTAATCGTTCACACACTCATAAGCCTGTGAAGGCTCACTGTTTTTTAAAATTGCAGCGACTATAGACAGACGTACTTAAAGAACTACAGGATGCATCGGCAGAGAAAGCCCATTAAGTTAGCGTAAAGAATATCACATGTTCTCGCTTTATGCAGGTCGGGCACAGATATAAGGAGGTGCGATACAGTTTGGGAATGAGAGCTAGGTACGCTAGTGTAAAACCAGACCTGGTATCATCAGTCAAATGCGAGCTGGTACGGTAGGTAGCTGTAGTGTTATTGTGTTAACAGCTCACCGCTGATATTGTCTTTAGTTTGTTGGTGCAGAGGGATATGTTAGATAGGAAGGCCGATAATGATTCTTGATAAAATTGTGTATGTCCAATTCGAAGCAAATTATAGACAACTGTTACGCAGTCTCATAAAGGGTAGGCCATATTGTGGAACATGGTTGTTGAATTGTCGAGGTGGTCGCGATCCCATGACTCGTTCTCAAATTTCTCAATCTCATTAAGCTACTATAGATTGAGATTTAGATAGTAAGCGACGCATGTCCATTTATCCTCTGCTTTAAGCGATTGAAAGCTCAGAATACTCTAGATTGTCTGGATAATGATTACAAGTGGAGAGAGGAAAGTAAACGATTGTATGGGCTTTGAAGGAATAATGTGGAGTAGACAGAGATGAAAGCCTTAGATGATATAAACGAATATAATAAAAGTAGGGGTAGCTGTAGGAGAATAATAGGTGTGTTAGCATGTCTTTTCCTTCTCATGTGCCGATTCAAAGAGATTTGGAAGGATCGATTTATCCCCCTTTTAGGCTCTTAAGTGACTAAAAATTACAAGGATTAAAAACAAAAAAAGACAAGACCATAAACTTTGATGTGTTGTATTCAGTGGCGGATTAGGACTTCTCAGTGGTGGGCTCACTATTAATTGTTGAGCTTGGAAATGTCGTATATTGTTTTTTGGATCTAGTAAATTTATGTTTGACTTATCAGACACAAGATATGCTATAATAATAGAATGTAAACATATCACGATTAGGGACTTAAAGGTTGATTTGATAAAGTTTAATGGGAAGAGGGTTAGAAGTAATTCATCTCACAACATTTTAGGAAAAAGGCGCGTAATATGAGTCTTTATAAGATTTTGTGTAATATGACGTTTCATTGGAGTTCCAAAAGAAACTAAGCTACAAGGAGATATTCAGTCATATCTAAATATATATGATAATCTCTCTTTTTATGAAATTCAACCACAATCAAAAATCATCGTTAAGTGAGAGAAGAATAATATCAATATTGGATTATAACTTGAAAGTGGGTTCTTGACAGTGGTCTCGTTCTCGCTCATCTGGGAAACGTTAGAGGCTTATCTTAAAAGGTAAGGAACATCGAGTGAAAAATTATGATATATAAGTTGAGACCAAACATTAAAGAGAGAGAATAACATAGGTACATTTAAAGCTCGGTCAACATCTTTATAAACTTTGTAAAGACAATGAGACAGATATATAGTCATAGAGACGTTGGTTTTCACAGGTAACAAAAAGACGGATGTGAAACAGGCAAACAAGTGAGTGGTAAGTAACACGGAAGATAATATGAGTAGCTCAAGTGTCGCTAAATAGCACCGTCGCTGGGTGAAACAGTCGATAGAACGATGCGTGATTTATATGGACCCTGAGGAATATCTGGTAAAGGATTAGGTAATTGGAATTCGGGGGTTATGTGACTCGAGTGCGTAACAAGAACAGAGGTCTAGGAGAGGTTGTTGGTTATGTCACGGGGTCACTCTAGAATTTTGGAGAACGGTAGGCCACACGGATGTTTCAGCTATATGTAGTGGAGCATTGGATAATACATCCGGGGTGAGGAAGTCTTCAGAGTCGCTCTTTGCCTACTGGTTGGGATCGAGCGCATTACGAGCGCGCGACACGCAGGAATTATACTAGCTGTTTCTAACAAGGCGGGATGAACCAGAAATCTTGACTGCCGTTAAGTCAAATGCACGAGTTCAATGGGGATTAAGTCTCCCTGGCGCCAGGGCATCTTAGTTGGTAGATAATGATAGTTACACGTTACTAAGTTGTATAACACAATCAAAATTAATATTCAACAATAAGAAACTTTGAAATATTGAGTTCTGTTTAATATTGGAAGCCCCAATTGTGCTTTGTGGCCAATAAGCATGCACTACCACAGTAATTGTAAATTTTTAGTAAAGGATTAGGGTTCTTGGCACATTATTCTCTGATCTTTTTAAGAAATCTATGGTACAAACATTTCGTGTAACCGATTTTCGGTTCCAAAAATTTTGGCAACGGTTTCACACAATTAATCATATAGTAGCGCGATCTCGCGCTTTTATTCGGTGCCGGTTACCTGATAGACGTAAAACCGGTAGGCAAGGAAAGCCGGGAGTACACTATCCTCTGTTCGCGCGATGTTACATCGCAATATTACCCCTACGGCTCTAAGTTACGTCCTGTTGAATTTAATTATTATATAACAACTAAGATTACTCAATACGATAGGGTATACTATTAAGGCAAAAAGAGTCAGTTTAAAAACGTAAGTTGACTACAATTTCATAATCAGGATCAGACGGTTTGTTGCCTTCATGAATAGGGATTAGCGTATACTTTGATGGGACATTATTATTAAAAATCACTATTCACACTCTCACACACTTCTCTCACGGCTCGTGGTGCATTGAAACACTAGTAATGGCTTACCAATCAGTGTGCATCTTGAAAAAAGCTAGAATATACGACGACGGAAAAAAGGGATTATGGGCTGATACAATACGGGTTTTGTGAGTTAAGTGGTCCATAGATTACAACTCCTGTCGAGAATTTCCAGATGTTTCTAAATTCTAGTACTAAATATGTAGATACCTCACTTGACTATATTACAAATCTATATATAGTATTGACAGGCAACTTTACTGTAAAGGATTCTTTAAATGGTTGTGTTAGTAGCAATATGATTGATTAAGTTGAATCATCGCATTGGCGGCATGATATCCTATGCTGAATTATTCACTACACGGTGTTGACATAGTTAGGAGTTGAATCAGAAGATGATAATCAAGATTAGGTTGTTTATAATACCTTACTATACTATGGGTGATGTGTACAGTTTGTATTCCCCTTACAAAAATTTTATTTATTCAATATATCCATTATAATGCCAAGGTTCTCTACCTGCTAGATCATGGAACAAACACCTCTTGGTGCATGTAAAAAAAGAGGTTGGCGATAAAAAGAAGATTCACTATTCATATTGGTTGAAACTAGATTTTCTAGAGAGATTTTAGTTAGATATACATGGGTTCTTGCACTATAATTTTCTTCATTTGATTTATTTATGAACAAGATGTACCTCATATTGTGTGCTTATATTTTTGACTTTCTATCGTAAATGTTCTTTTTACTTACAGCGGCAACGAAAAGAAGTCAATGTACATAACCATTTCCTTTTTTTGGAATGTGGGCACAAATTCTGATCTTGTAAAGTCACTTACGATTTGGTTGCACCGCGCAATACACTTGGGACAATTCTCGAGTGTGAAAATCCAAATATGTTTGGATATCTGTTTCAGCAATAAATCATAAGATACATATTTGGAAGCTCAACCACAAAGAAAGGTTAGAGATTTTTTCAGATGGGATTAATGTGTATATATATATTTTTAAGTGAATAGTAGACCATTTATTACGTATGGATAATATTTATGGTCGGGAACTTTTTCTCTCACATTATATTGGATAAATATTACTATAAAAATAAGAAAATTAATTTTTCGAGTATAAATCAAGTCCAGTGCAGCAAGCAAATATGGTATGTTCTTAGAGACATTTGATTAAAAATGGGAATTGGGTGAGGAAGAGTGGATAATCTAAAACAACACGGAGGGAAGTTTATATTGGCAGGAGATATTTAGGAATTCACAAACTTGTACAATAAGCCGATATTTTCTTCTAATTATATTATTGGTCCCTAGTGTTTGTATATTGGTATGCTACCAGAATTCCCGCAACCATGGATGCCATCTCTCGCTTGTTATTAATTGGGAAGGATTAGAGTATAGCATTTTATGGACAGAGGTTTTTCTGGGTCCAAGTTTAAAGGAACAGCAAGTAACCTTTCATTAGCTTGGATGGGACGGATATATGCACCAAAATAGGCAGGAGGATTCTAGGGAATATATTTTTGGTCGACAAGAGTATTGTCTTTGACGTGTAAAACATTTCATCACAGAGCAAAATTTGATTCTTCTCTCGATCTTTAGATTTACCTTACTAGATTTGTTTTGGAAGAGCTTAGGGGTGAGACATGTAATAAGGTCATTTCCATCAAAAGAAGAACAATGTGCAATGTATTGCGTTGGAAATGAAAATCATCTCGTGTTCCTCTTATATGGTAAGAAAAAGAAAAAATTATGCTCCCAAATACTACATTTTCTCATATAAGTCACCTGGCGCTTCACTGTCTCATAAACGATTCTCCCACATGGTATTCAATTGGTGATTCCTGACCATCTCCTTGTCTTCATTTATCTTACAAGTTACAGTAATTTCTTATATTATTCTTCAATGCATTTCCTCTAAATACAGTTGGATCCGAAACTCAAAGAAAACTTTTTTCACTGTGAAAGTTTGATGTTTTCGATGAGATTGGGTAGTGTTCAATACCAATTAAGATAATTTTATGATTTATTTTTTTCATGAATGAGGATAATTTGATTTTTTGCGGTTCAAAGGAAACGGACAAGCATTAACTTATGTAAGTAGGAATTTTGTAAAATGGGGAAATAAGTCTAACTCTCAAGGTACCTGCGGAATTGAGGAGAAAATATACACAGGGCTTCTTCGCAGGTGATTATGGTCAATTTAGAGGAGATCTTCAAGGGTGGAACACACACCAGGCAGTGGGTTAATTATGGGAGGCTAATTCGATAGAAAACACGCATTGGACTGTACGTTAATGGAATCGGATCAGAGTAGTCAGATAATTACTTTTTGTTTTCATAAAGTTTGTTTCGATAGCACAATCAAACCATATATCAAATGTTGAAGTATGATTCACCAAACGGCGCTTATTATTTTACAAATTGGAGGAGTAGCATATTCGTTTGCAGTCAAATTTCTTCCTTATTATAGGTGTATATCGTTATATGTGTGTGTGTTGGATGATTCTATAGCTAACCTTACGTAACAATTATTAATCTTAATGGCATTAATTACTTGTTGGTTTCGGCAATATGTTCTCAAATATGTACTAACTACTGGATCATTGTAACATATGGTGAAAATAAAGTGGCACATTGAGCTTACGATTGAAGGTTCGAAAGAGAAGGACAACCAAAATAGTAGTTTTGGTGCCATCTAGATAACGCTAAAATAAAAGTCACCCGCAGCTCTTTAGCATGGAGAATAGCATATGACTGAAAATGTGTACAATTTTGCAAAGGGATAGAGTCGCACATAATGTATATGTAGGAAGTCCAGAGTAGCTACCAGAATTATGAGAATACACAATGAATTTTAATTCTTTTGTGTGGATGCTTAGTTAGATTTATTCTTCACATATATTGCACTATATCTTCGGACCCACTTTCTGTTGGCTCTTTTTTGTATACACTTTGTAGGGAACTAAGGTATAATTAAGTGTTGTGTATATAATTATCTGTTGTTGTTGTGAACACAGGGAGTTTTAAAACATTATTTGTTTGATGCAAAGGTGGCGGAATCAATGGAGCATCTCTAAAGTCTGATTTATAATGAAACTGAGTTAGACCTGATGCTTGATATACTAGCCATCGGATACACAAACGGATGAATTGCGTATTGGAATGATAACTTTTGTAATTTAAAGTGGTTTGGGTAATCTTATGCAATGGTGATACAAAGAGTAAAATATCTGGTAAATATATTAATTTGTAAGAGAACAATTGGTCTTCAATCTAAAATGAGCGTAAAAGTATGGCTTGATGACTCTCAACCAATCTTTCACAATTTCATTGGATTCTAGAAAACAGAGTCAGAGATTATATATGAGAATTTGGAAGTAGATAGTAAGAGATAGTATTAATCTTGAGCGGTATATGATTTCGACTTGCTAAACACTAATGACCAGCTGAGTGCAATACTAGATTTGATATAAAAATGAGATTGGGCAATATGTTGCTTCGGGCACTGTGGGTGTTTATCAAAGGTATAGAATGTGGAATTAACGCAAGCGCCAGGGGCTATATTCAAGGAAGGTATCACAAAGAATAGGCTTTTCGCGGAATGGGAGTGGTTTGAGGACAGAAGATTTAAAAGATGTCTATTTGGCCTTCGTACTAGAGATAATGTAGGTGAACTTCGAAGCACGAAGTTTCATGAGGGAGATATCAGCTTGGATGTTGCTCATTAATAAGAAAGCGTTAATGCGCACTATTTTAGACCGGATTAAGCTCAATACGCTTGGGTCTATAGAAGTATAGCGATAGGATTTCTAATAAATGTTAGCCTGGATATTAAAACACCAGATACATCAATCTCTGCTTAACTTATTCATAAAGAATTCTTGGAGAGAGGAAATTGATATTGCCCAAATTAATTAACATTGTAGATGGGTATTCTCCTAGAGGAGTTCTAGGTGTATAATCTCATCTAAATTTAGGGCTAGAACTCCTTAAGTTCCCCGGTAACGAATTGGCCTAAAAGTAGACTTGTTTGGGTTTTGTAGAAGGCAACTCTGGGAATCAGTGGTTGCTGTAATTATTGTCTAATTTAGTTATTAAACGATGGTATATTTGCAGCCAGTATAGTTACAACAAGGTTTAGCGAGTTTTGGGTATAGAGAAAAGGTATGAACTCTTGGTGGATGATATGTAAGTGAAGTTATGCTGCAAATTTTTTGGTGAATGGTAGATATAATTTAATTAGGACATAATTTTTGCTTAGTAGTAGATAAATGAATAGTTTGTACATTTTTTCCTCCTCCTGGTTATCAAATTAATATATAAGTTATGGCATAAATATAAATTATTTTATAAAAATTATATTTCAAAAAGTAAATATACATTATATAAAAAACTAAATCTACCCGTTTATAATATCACTATATTACACGGAGTGAAAAGCAGAGAATCTTGTAAACATGGATTCATGTACTAATGTTATAAATACTGAGGTTATCATTTGGGGAGTCTTCGTTAGTAATAACTGAATTCTGTTTTGTAAATGAATAAGATTATTCAATATTCATCATAATGAAGAACATGAGTGATTAATACGAGCCGATCCAGTTATGTGACTTAATTAGAATAATTTAGAAGAACGTATGTCTCATAGAAACTAGTGTTCGATTTGGAGTTCGCTAAATGATTTTAGAAGATATTATGTTAAGTGTGACTTGGCTAAAAGAATCGTTTCCATGTTAGGACAATAGTGCTAAGAGAGTAGAATGTGTAATAGTTATTCAAGAGTAAGAATCTAGATTTTGAAAGTTAGGCTCAGAGGAAAGAGATGTATAAGATAGAATGCTGATTCAAATAGTTCTCTTATTTTTTTTCTCATTTGGACAATCAATTTACGAGACGTGTTAATATAAAAAATCGGCTGGGAGAAGTGCGAAGGCGATAATTTTGATTGTAATCAAATAAGACAATTCGCGGTATCTTTGACGAGAGTATCAATTCTGATAGATCCTTTCTATTGTTAATACCATGGCGCTGCGAACCCTCACGATAGCAAAAGCAATTCTAGTTGGGGTGAGTAATAAGAGACAATTCATTATAGTACAGCCCTACGTCACACTCACACCATTGGACTCAGGGGTCACACCATTAAGCCACTGCTGCAGCCGTCGCCGGCCGCAGCCGACAACCCGAGAATTTGCAGTATAGAAAGATTGCTAAATGCCTTCTTTGGATCATGTCATCCATGTACTAAGATAGCGAAAATCTCGCCATATTAAATCGCCTTCTTTCTAGGCTTCAGGTTCTGTTGTATTATCACAATCACTCTTCGGAAATGTGGCATATATGTATACACGGGCTTGGTGCTTATTCTCGACCTATATACACTTACCATGGTACATTTATGTTGAGGGAGCTGGGTTCAATGATTACTATTCGTGTCTCAATATAGATGATTATTAGATTTGTTGTCTGTACAAGTTTATTCTATATTCATGTTGCAAAATTTTGTTGTTTTGATAGGCATGTTTTCGTTATTTATTCTCATTTCACGGAGTTTTATTTGTGATATTCCGCACAATTTGCTTTCCATTGAGTAAGAAAGGGATAGTCTTCAAAGTGCTGTCTATTATGGTTGGTTTTTATTGTAGTTGTGTCTCATTCAATCATGGCATAAGTATTTAGGGTGTTGCGTTATGTTGGTGGGGTTAATTTGTTTTTATGAAATTTAATTTGTCTTCTTTGTAATGGATTTGTTAATGTGGTGTCTCTCTGAGCTGGTCCGTATTGAGAAATCTGAAGCTATGATGATGTTGTTAATGAGAGTTGTTTTTCGATTTATGAGATGGTAGTTACTGTTATTTGTGCGCGGTATCCAAAATTAGTGTAGTCTTGTTTATCAGATTACAGTCGTCGGATTTATTACGCTCTGAAGTGCTAATATTGAGTAACTCTGGGGATTTTCAAATATGTGAACTATCTTTTTAATTTAGGGTTTAGGAGAAATGTGGTTTCGGTGGTAAGAGGGAATCTTCCCTTGTTTGTGATGAGTGTAAAACACCAATAGTCCTAGTTTAATGCAAGTCAAAGACTTGAAATGCGCAGTCTTTATATAAAAAATACTTAGATTTGAGTAGCGCCACTTCATCTCAAACTATAGACTTTTTTAAGCGAAATTAAAGCGCATACATCAACAACCTATCCGAATAACTTTTCATCTCGAGATAATGAGTCGACAACCGATTCTGTACCAATTTATTAAATTGAATAGCAACATACACGCACGACTTACAAATAAGCGGGAACATCAGCTCTTCAACATCGGTGGCTATCATATACTCTATACACATCCTCAAACTCCAATAAACGAGTATAATCTTGGAGAACATAACTGTGGTTTATATGTTGGTAGAGATTATGATCGACCTCAGATTAGCCACTAGAAATCAAGTTTTCACATACGCTTCAATTCCAAGGCTATACTATTACTATAATACCAAGAAAGGAACTTGGTCTGGCGCTGGAATTTGCAGCAATACAAAAATGGTGTTTGTATTGCTTGCACTTGTATAAAGGACAATCTTCATTATAGTTACAATATGTATTCTTAAATAGAATTTGAGCACAATATATACATCTTTTTCGGGGAGATAACTGGCGCTAATAGAATAAGTTGAGGGAGTATAAGGCTACGATTAGGAAATGTGGAGAGAGTAAAGATAAGTGGTCTTATAAGACTATTACACAACATTCATTTTTCTTTATCCTTATTTTCAATCAAAATATTAAGGTTTAGATAAAGGTCTTGTAGTAGGAGTCAAACCACATTATTTTATTAGATTCAGAGATATTATCTATCTATATATTAGAAAAAAAACATAGATACCTAAATTCTTCCAGAAAAAAGACTTGATATTATGGTTGAATTCGTTTTGTTATCCAAGTAGAAATAACAAAAAGCGAGACTTAGATTTAATTATTATCTCTTTAAAACTTAGATCACAGATCACTGGTCAAGAGTTTAATGGCTAACGATTCAGATATTCCTTCTAACAATGTTAGTATTCAAGTTGTCAGACAAAAAATTTAAGTAAATACTAAGGGAAGAGTTTTTAAAGTGTAATGGGATGTGTTCTACAATTACACTTTTTTTTGAGGGAGAGGTTAATGAGTTCACAGCGAGGAATTGGGAACTCGGTTGTCATTAGTGCTTGGGAAGATTATATGGATTGGTGTAATGAAGAATTTTCAGTTCATAGTACTAATAAAATAAAGTGAACATACATTGTTTTGAATTAAATATAGGGATTTATGTAGTTTTCGATTGCGCGGATGTGAGTTGTGAGTTTGAAGTCAACAATTAAGAGTATTCGATAATTTTGAGGTAACAATAATTATGACACTATTTTTAGTCTTAGGTAGGTATTGATAACTTCATTAACTTGTTTAAGATTCTATCTTTAGTTGCATTGTGAAGGAGGACGCTTATTATATACACTATGGTATATTTTACTTCTGGGCTACACGTCATTCAAAAAAATGCATAAAAAAAACTTAACCAGTAAAGCGCTGATACACATTTCTTCTCTCGCATAGGTGTTTAATGATAATTGGTATAGTATCTTTGATCACCTATTAAAATAAGGAGTATCAATATAACTACGAATAATTTCAACCCTTGCAACCAATATAACAAGTACAAAATATATGATAGGAAGTATTAAATATGCAAGTCAATCTCTCATATCGAGTAACGATACTACATAACAAGATCACGGAGTTATTTTAGTACTTCTCTCTTTATTATTCATAAGGTGGAAAGTTGCTATAGTAATCTTGAGTTATTAAGGAATTGCATTAAATAATATTAGTCAGTTCATTATTGGTGAGTACTTCCTGTTGTCTCATAATTATGCAAATTAAAGTGGTAAGATATTTTATTTGAGCGATAACGTTGAGTTGAGAGTATACTAAATTATATACTAAAGTTCTACGAAAAATTGGTATATTTCCTCTGGTTGAGAGGGAGATGTATTTGCTTTGTATTAATGTTTAGATTTTTTATTATTTAATTTCGCTCACTCTTTCTGTTTCCTACAAATTTAAGTATGTGTATTAGTTTAAGCATGAAGGCTTTCATATTTTTAATGAAATTTTAATTTCATATTAGAGATGGTGCATGAATATTCGAGATTATTAAATGCTTCTCGGAAAAGCGGAACAAGGACAGGTTGTAGGATTGGGAGGACGCGGTTATGATGGGTGCTTGCTATGAGGACTAACTCGCTTGTACAAAGACATATTTATATACTCTTACAGTAACTAAGAAGATTTCGATAAGCACGAGTTTAGTCAAATCTTATATATCTAGTAGGAAACGTAAAGAAAAATGATATAGAAACAATTGCATTTATCACGACGTAATTGTGTTTTACTTTGGAGTAAATTAAAGAAAGTTAATATACGAGATCAAGACTAGAGGATAAATGAGCACGATAATACGAAGTAAACTCTACCTAAAGTTACTTCCCTTCAGTTATCATATAAATAAATGTCGAACGCACTACTTTGAGCTGACTACTGAACGGTTACTTCATCACTTCTACTCATCAGCGATTATCTCAAACCATAGTTAATTTTGCATCACCAAGGGGTGTCGGGATTACTCATTAAATCTAAGGTATCTATACAAAGATAAATCAAACGGAAGAAGATTGCTTAGTTAGAATTCGTTCTCGTTACATATAGTTTCTCACACAATTATATAATATATCTTCACTCAGCATCTCTATATAAATATATTGTATCTAGTTACTGACTCTTACTAGGGACAAGTAATATCTTGATATACAGAATGTGTTTGACTGTCGCGTCTCAGCTGTTTTTAGTTTGTTCTCTGCAAAGCTCAGCCTGGTCAGATTGAGGTTGATGTATAATTCAAAGCCTTCTTACATGAAAATGGGTGTCTAACAAAGAAATGAAGAAGTATTCTCAGTACGGAGACATATTGTAAACTATCTTTAACAGAAATGGTGACAGTCTATACTAGGGTGTGATGATGAACTGAAACACTATAACTCTACCTAGTGCTGACACTGGGAGTCGATATTAATGTCTACACACTAGGTGTAATTCAGTTACTTTATATGAGATACTTGTCAATCCCTCATCCTTATTTTTCTCTTTGAACTTAAGGATGAATCTTAAGTCTTAATATTATACTGTTTTCGATAGGTTTGTACGCATTGTTCAGGGTTATACTCAGAATGACGATATTAAATAAACTACGAGAGACATACACTTTCTCTAGATTTGTTAAGACTAATTTTTTGGCTCATGAATTGATAACTTCATTTTCTCACTAATGAAGTAAGTAGATACACCCAAGAGCTAAAGTACATAAGATTGATATTAACTCGTTTACTTCTTTTATTTCATTGAGAGGACGTTTTCACAAGGAAGCCTTATTTCAATAAACTGTAGATATTTCTAGTGTATAGTCAAAACCGTAAGGAAGTGAGGAAATAGGCAAGGAACCATGGCGCGGCATGTCATTTCTGTTTGTAAACTCACAGTCCGTCTATAGACCCTTCGTCTTTATAAGATCATTAGTGGAAAATCATGGCCATACCATATAACTTGTTTGATTAGCATTCTTGTCTCGATGTTCGTCATTCCAATGCGCTTATATTTTTTGACTACTCTCTGAGTTTGCGATTCACAGTGGGCAATCAAAGGTTTGAGGAGTTATAATAGTAGTTTTGGAAAGGATAATTGTTGTATGTCAGATGTCTGGCTTAGTAGGTCTAACATTAATTTAATTATGTCCAATATTTTGATTGGTTTAGATTGAGAAGTAAGGGGTATGCTTTCATTTTGATCAAGTTTTGTCTGCAAATGATGGTTTGAAGAGAATGATCGATTGTATAATTTTTCTTGAGTAACGGATTTTCTTCGTTATATACTCATTGGTCAACCATAAATGAACTAGAATCGAGATACGACTCAGCAAAAAAACCGGAATAAGGACTCTCGGTACCTAATTCGTATTTCGAGGCGTCTTCGTAGATTTATACAGATATAGTTCACAGAATACGTATACTATCTCTGAAAACAACTCCCGAATCGCTTACTCTAAACAATAGACGTGACATTCCTATGGCTAAGCTCGATAGTTGGAAACATCGACGTAATGGATTTCATTTGTATATAAGCATTCGTGGACGACTTAAGTTAAATGAAAGCGGAAGAATGCTCTTATAGGGATTAATTGTTAGATACTTGGGAGATTATATGGATTTAAGGAGTTGGAAATTTGGATCGCGATCTGGATCTATATATAAGATATTTATAAAATTTTGTAAAGATATTATTATTCTTAATGTTTACACATAAATATAAATATGCTAAACTTAGGTTAAATTATCCATGGGATTCTTAGGCATGGATGTTGAATAATTCGATCTGTGGTTATGCTCCTCTTAGCTGAGTAAAATTTGTATTTATATATATGTAAGTCGATTAAATAACCCAATTTTCTTAATTAAATTGTGGTACTGCGACGTTGTAACTAAATATGTGATAGGTTCACCTTGAGGGCTAGGTTTTAATTTGGGGACTTACTTCCACTCTTAACAAACAAATTTTCATTCGTTCCTGATAATTTGTATTTCTTTTGTGTAACTTTGGATCATTCTCTGAATTCATCAGTCTCTCCAAAACTTTCTTTCATAGGCTAACAATATAAACATAAAAGCGAATGTAAATAATATAGACACTTGCCCATTTCTATTTATAAAGCAAATAATGCTCACTCAAATATACTTTATAACACTCTTAAATGATTCAGAAAAAACTTGAATCGCATTTTATCTTTCTTACTTTTAATTTCTTACTTGAATAATAAGAACTCCCTCTGTTCATGAAGATTTGCCAGTTACTATTTCATACGCTTCGCAAATAGACATTTGATTTCTTATTGCGTTTATCGCTTATTGACTACTTTGTTATGTTAAGACTATTTCTGGAGATTATATAATAACAATTCTAGAATAATTATTCATTATAAACATTATAATTTCACATATTAAATACGAAATAAATTAATACAGAGAACTAAGGCATTGCACTTATAATAATTAATGGACATTATGACGAATTGGATAATTATTTAATTCAAAGATTTGAATAGTGATCATTCTTTCAACATTGATGAATTAGGGTGGGTGAAATTATTTTCCTCCAAACTAGATTATTGATACAGGGTTATGAGACATAGAACAAACTCATTAAGCTTGAGACAATTCGAGTGTAGGTACAACTAGAGTTCAGGTCGGCTACACACGTATGCAAATGCCTCAAATATAGGAATTATTATCTCCATTCCGGAATTTGCACGTTAACTATTCTTATGATGGCAATACCTCCGTCATAAAAACCAAGTAATTTCATCACTTCGCACTATCGCGTTGCAAAGGATAATACGTTAAAAAAATGGACGAGGAGTAGAGCCCACTACCAGCCTCTTTTAGCGCCTCCGTTTGGCACAATTGCTATCCTTTAAAGAGATTACTTAATCTAGTTCTCTTTGAGACAATCTAGTATACCATGTAACTTAGATTTGGAAAATTGTTATTGTTCCGGTTACTTATTAAGAAATTCGATAGAAGTTATTAAGATCGCTAGTACTATATAGAGATTTGTTCTAGTTATGGAGAAATCTTATAATTATTTCCAGGAAATAGTATAACGTGTTCAAATGGTTATACTTAGTGTAATAATCGAATTTACTTAGATTTTTGTTTAGTAGAAAAATGCTCAATCATCTACTACTAATGTCAAAGCCTACGGTGTTGAATGTTCTTTACATTTTATTATAATGGTTGAGCATTATTGATATTAATTACAAATGAGAGAAATGGTTTTGAATGAACAAGACTGCTCTGGTACTCATGCTTCATACATGAAGTGACATTAAGCGAGTGGTGCTTATATTGTCTCATTATGAGTGATTGGTTTTACTCATGCTATTAAACAAAGGTGTACATATGCATGAGAATTAGGGATAGTTCGTGCTAATATAAGTGCATATCGCAATGTCTTTTTAAATTGAGTGAGATATGGCTGAAAGTGAATTTATTATCACTCATTAGCAGACTATTCTATGGCGTCCATAGGACTATAATATTATTGATCTGGAAATTTAACTCTTATGTAATTACTTTGTCTGCACATAATATAAGTTCTAAGACAGTAATATTTTTATTGTTAATTGAGTAATCGTATCCGTTGTACATGTAAAATATTTACAGTAGAGGTATTGTAATCAAATGAATGGAATACTATTTGATTAAAGTCAAAAACAGTAAAAAATAGTGATATTGAGGAATAGATTCATTATGCGTTACGATCTACTTACTATAATGCATTGACTCATTGTAAAAGATTATATTTTAATGGTGTTTTCGTATTCTTTACTTGTTATTCTGATTCTTAATTTTTGACAAAATAGCTTGCAAATGCTGCAACCTACTCTTTTCCTCAATAACACTCACCTAGGTCAAACTACGTTACTATAGGTCTAAACGTATCAAATAGTTAACACAAAATAACAAAAACAATCTGAGTCTCTTTGGAATAAGTAAAGGCTCAATTGTGCTAATGTTATTAATCAAGACACAAACTGATTTTAACTTTATTACAACGAAAATTGGAGAGAAAAGTTATGTTATAGATTATCATAAAATATTGTATTTTAGGCAATTTAAATTATTACTTGGGAAAACTTGTTTAGCATGCTCTGGTATGTGGCCTCCTCTGTCGATTGTGGTGTTACTAGAGTTATCTTATAGTTTTCTTTGTTATCCAATTTGCTAATTTCATGAAAAGTGGCTTATATGTTAAGCTTTTAAACAGGGACTTAGGTTGCTTTCATAACAAAGTGAGGACACTTCCATTTCTTGGGAATTCAGATTACTCCTTTATTTTTTTTTTTACCTTTTTTTTTTTTTTTTTTTTTTTTTTTTTTTTTTTTTTTTTTTAGCATGAAGCTTTTCTGTTTTTCTCCGGTTCTATATA
>SNQN01002448.1:6538-29390 GCA_008642245.1 Bassia scoparia | reverse complement strand
TGTTTTTTGGGTAACTAATTGTTGTTCTTATTCTATACAGAACTACACAAAAAATGAGCATTCATAACAATGATTAAAACAACTGTTTACTAATTTATAAAACATAGTTAATAACTTATAAATGCCGTATTAGAGAGTTATAATATCGGGTTTTCCGGTACAATCTACTGTTCCCTATATGAATAATGGATGATACAATAAAATATTTGGTTGTAATTTATAAACAAATTGTTAGGTAGTCTATAAAAAGATCGCCATCAATTCTGGATAAATATTTACGATGCATCTCGTTTTAAATGAATGAATGAATTTTGTTTTATAAAGGTATTTTCAAATACTTTTTTTCAATTGTGTGTGAAATATAAACAAGTTGAAGGGTAATTTATAACAACAATACTCTATAATTTACGAACAAGCCAGCAATAGATTGGGTTTAGAAACAAATGGTGATGAAAATTTATTATAAACTATCAGTGGTACTGAGGTGCGTTCTATATAGGAATAGGTTAAAGTGTTTTTTATTTTTACGGGAAAACCGCAAGAGGAACATTTAATGTAAGCAAATTAAGATTACAGATCGCTCATTTAATGCCTCAATAAGGAGCTTCCTCAACACCACAAATAAGTAAGAGAGAGCCCGAAGAGCGACTCAAATTAACATATACGATGTGCAAACCTTGTTCCCAAGCACCATAGCGCACTATTAACTGGAAGAAAAATCTAAAGAGTACCAGAACAAAATTACGAAGGCTAAAATATCTTTTAACAATTAGGCCAAAAGATTAATTTCTCCTCCTTCCTTCGCTGGACCCCACTGTCAGCTAAAAAGTAGCTGCCTTCACCCTCCCGTTTCAAGACTCACGAGACGCAAGACCCGATCCCTAGCCGAACTCCAGAAGATATGGCGCATATGCAAGGGCTCTGCTAACTTCAACAGTTGCTGTACTTAGAGGGGAATATTATTCACGGACACCGTTAAGCATAACATGGCCCCAAGTGATGCGCATACACACCACCCAATCCAATAAACCTATCGAAATCTCGGCCACAAATTCAGATCGCTTTCCAAATCCCAACAGGGGGGGCTGCCAGATTTGTGGTACCAATTAAGGAACTTGCATTGGCCTGAGCGGTAAATATCACTGAGGAGCAGTTAGTAAACCCCTCAAAGCAATTACTCAGAAACCTTAGAGTGACAATTGAAGAGGCACTCTACTAATTTAAAGACCCTCTGGTTAACGTCTTAGTCTAAAATTGGGTTTTTATCCAGATCATCACCACCAAAAAGACAATCCATCAAAACCATTCCTACCCTCCTTAAATGCCTTCATTCAAACCAAACCATCAAGCAATGCATTAAAACAACGAGCATATTCCCTAAGGCTAGCCACAATCCAATCGCAATAGAGAGGTTCTCCTGAAATAGTTACATCCTTGCAAGGAAAAGAGCATGCTTTCTGATTCACTCAATCCTACCAAAACTAGCACAAACTGTATCAACAGCAACACCCCACGCGTACTCCAATTTTTTGTAACAGGAATTCCACCATGCAAATACTTTTCCAACCAAAAGATCTTCAAACCTTTTCTGGAACTATAGATGCCATAGAGTTTCCAAACACCACTGTGCTGCAGCTTGAACATGAAGCCGTGTCTATTTCGACTATGATGGAGGGCCCAAAAATTTATGCACTTTTAAGACCGTGGAAGGGGTTCCCTCGCTTTGAAGGAACCCGAACCAAGAAGTCTTGGCCACTTGAGAATTTTTGCAGGCACAATCTCCTGGCCAAAATTTTCTGTCACTTCCATGTGAAAAAGGGGAAGTGGATCTATGGGCCAGCGAGATATGCTCCCATATGAACCCATCTATTTACTTCTCAAGATGCGATAGTTGGAACCAACCAGCAGGGGAATTATGGTTGAGTGTAGCTGTTTTGGCGGTTGATGAAGGGACATTTCGTGAAATAGGCAAACCTTTGATCGCATTAGGGTTCAAGACAAGCATCTGTACAGCCCATACTTTGGTTGCTCACTAATGGAGTATTCTTAGGGGCTCTAATTTTATCGAATGTCATTCTTAGCTTCTGCACAATTATGGGGGATTTGGTGGTTCAAGTGAAGCTGCAATCGGTGAGGGTATGACTTTTTTGGCGATTCGATGTGCATTATAAATTTCGATTGGGCTGCGAAATATTGTTTCCCTCAGGAACAAGTGCGAGTTGACTCCGAGAATGTAATTCATTGTGTTGGTTAATGGGAGTGCTCTCACCATTTT
This sequence comes from Bassia scoparia, assembly GCA_008642245.1. Lineage (NCBI taxonomy): Eukaryota > Viridiplantae > Streptophyta > Magnoliopsida > Caryophyllales > Amaranthaceae > Bassia > Bassia scoparia. The sequence continues at coordinate 27,115 of SNQN01002448.1, read as the reverse complement.
TAGCGGGTGGGGCAGTGTCCTTAAGTTTAGTTCTTGAGCAGTTGCCTGCTGAGATTAAAAGCCTTAATGTATGGTGCCGAAACTCGCGGTGATCTCAACCTCCCCTTGGTCGTTTTTATAAAAGTACAGGGTTGCTTCCGGGACCTCCAGGGAATCCAAGGAATCTGTATTCCTTTCAATCTGGTTATCGTTGTCCCAAAAGAAGGATTACGACATATTTCTCAATATCAATAAATTCAAATATATCATAGAATTTCTTTTACCGTCACAGGGCTCTGGGCAAGTTCAGATGTTCATTGAAGCGACATCGATGGTGTGATCCAAGGCTAGCACATCCCAGCGGGCGAATAGGAGGAGTTCTCCATGAAATAGGTTTACAAGGTTGGCTTGGCAAAGGGGGATAAAGAAGCAGCTTTTACGTGATGTTCCATGCGATCCTCTGGCCCAAACTAGCTACAAACTGTATAACAGCGAAGGCGACCGGTACGGTCGTCTCGAGATTTTTTGGTGAACTAGGGATTCCTTCACCTATAGCAATATCTTTTACCAACCAAAGATCTTCCTACTGATTTTGTCTGAGACTTCATAGCGTATTGCCAGTAGGTCCGTTTCCACACCGGATCTGGGGGTGCTGCGTGGGAGGGGGGACTTGAACATGGGGGGAGAGTCCTCTTGTCGGTATTGTGCGATTATGGATGGCCAAAAAATTATTGCACTGTTGATGGACCCGTCTTGATGTGAGGATGAGTCCTCCCTGAAGAGAGAACCAAGTTGTTCAAGAGTCTTGTGCTTGGAGAATCTGAGGCACAATCTGCCCTCAATTTCCTTCATCTTGGTCCCATTTGGTGTGTGAGGAAGCGGAATACGCCGCGAGATTAGGATCTCGGCTATGAACCACTCTATTTATCAAGAGCATACTGAAACAGAAGCGAGATTGGATTATGTGAAGGCTGTTAGTGGTCTTTTGAAAGGAATCTGTAAATGAAGGCCAAAACTTTGATCCGAAGGGTTCAGCCAGGGTACATTGTTACTTAATGCTGTCCTATCTCCAAATGAATTTTTAGCTCCTAAATTTATCTATGTAGTCGCTTTTAGGCTTCTGTCTGACAAGTATGGATTTGCCAAGTGAAATCGTGCAATTCTTTGGACTAATTTGGCCTTCACAAAAATATTCGATTGCTGTTGTTGAGAAAGGTATTTGTTCCTCAGGAAGTTGCATGACAGAGGAGGAAGTTTTTGAGTTGGTTAAGAGTCTCAACCCTTGTTTCCGGGTTTTTCGACGCATGATGCCATATTAAATATGAGCCTTTAAGTTCTGTGAAGACGCTCTCGGAAGACCTCTCCCTTTGGGTGTTATAAAAGTACAGCTTTCGTTCTCCCGCGGCCCGAATGACCGGGAAGTTTTTCTTCATCTTTGTCGTTGTCCTCAAAAGAAGTTTACAACACTAATATTTCTTCAACATAATAATATAATATACTGACATGGATTTATTCAAACATTAATGGCTGTGTGCATAACGATAGGTACGCAATGGGACTGCGAAGCCAGGGCCGTTTTGATGGGATTCGTCGAGATGCCAAGCCGTTGGTGATATAAAAACCTTCTTTTCGCACCCTTTTGTCAGTACTTCAAATATACCTGATCTTCTTGAAGTGGTAAGATTGAACATCAGCGGTTTTTGCAAGTTCTCGGACAAAATCGGTCAAGTCCAAATATTGCTCGGATTGGGGACTTCATAATAGCCTTAAGAAGAGATAACTTCATATTCTGAGAGTTGTCTTTATTCTTTTAGGATTTATTTCCATGGTTTCGGATTGAAAGGAACACATTCCTGACTATGTCCATGGATCTCGTTATTTTTGGGCGAAGCGGAGCTTCAATAAGACTTTAAAGGAGTTCTGATACACTGGTATTGCTCCACCTCTGTTTCATTGAGCGCCCTGGACAAATAGAATATTATCATTTTCCGCAAAGGTAAGATGAGGATTGGTATGGAGGAATTGGTCTAGGGCAATGGGCTCTTAATCCATCAGAATGTAACTTGTTTGAAGCCTTTCTTCGGAGGGGCCGCTTCCTTGCGAGAAGAGAGGAATGAAAAACCTTCCGCAGCATCAGAGAAGAAAAGGCGAATTAATAGGTAGGACCCATTGTCGTAAGGCCTCTGGAAGAACATAATTCGATCTGGCAGCCCACTGGTCTTCTAACTAGGATGAGTGAAAAGGAAAGTTGATGGGGGCCCCCCGGCACCGGCAAAAGTGTTAGTGTGGCCTACGAACCGAACAAGCCAGGTGACGAGGCCAAGTGCTGCATTCTTATCCGTTCCCGGCCCACCCCACACAGGCGCCACTTCATCCTCGTCCCATATCGCCCTTACCTCCCACTCATCGCACCGTTCAAGAACCGAACCCCAAAACCTTCTCCTCTCCGCCGTCTTCTCTTCGTATGGCCATAATTCTAAACTAATATTTCAGTCGACCACTGGCAAGACCCCCGAATTTGACATGGTTCAGGTTTTACTTAACCTCTCCAGCGCACAACACACTGTTGGCTATCTTCTCAGGAAATGAATACTTTCAGTGGGAGTTAAGAGCGTCTTTGACGAACGCTATTGACAAGGGGGGGAGCCGTGGTCTGAGGGCATGTCTTAGTAGCAATTCGTTAATTGTATACATAAACGTCTTATAGGACCCTATGGTAATCCAAATCATTGGATTAGAACTCACCCGCGCTACTTGATTGCCGTTTTGGGGAACTAAGCAGTGAATATAATCTCTAGGATATAATAACGGCTTTCCTCGTAGCATGCGTTCTTTCTGGTTTGGCCCGCGCATTCAAAAATAGCGTATATTGGAGCATTTGTTGATTAACATCAGGACCACTTCTTTGCAAGCATGTGGGCCAATATTTCTGTTGGATAGAAAAGTTTCGCACTTACCTACCCATCGGTCTCCCCCTCACAGCAGGAACTTTCGGGGGGGATCAATTTTGATTTAAGCGCTGAAACACGACGCGTCCTCTCGGCGCCGTGCTTACGGTTTGCTGGTGGATTGGTGGATTGGAGCCCATATGAATTGTCTGCACATTTGGTAGCTGGAGGCTAACTACTCTGCAAGTAAGATTTCTTATGTCTCGTGTCGGGTATCCATTCGTCGTCAATTTCTCAGCGGCGCGCGTGTGAGAATAGTATGTTCGAGGCAGGGTGACATGTACACGTCATCAAGGATGCATTTGTCCTCCCTCAATAAGATAGGTAACTTGGGTGCGTTCTCTTTAAGGTAATGTTTCAACGGTGCTATTAGTGGTTTGGCTGTCCTTTGTTTTGTTACAAATTGTGTGGAAATAAATTTAAGTTATTTTTGGTCACCCAAAATTTTAACCACTCTGTCTACTTACGATTGCCCACGTTTGGTTTGGGTGCCAGAAACAACTTCATTTCTACACTGTAAAGCCTCATTCATTCTCCATTTCTGCACGGAGTCCGACAGCTATGCAATATGCTCCTCATAATATCCTCACTGTTTCTGGTTTCCCATAGAAGAGCTCTGTCATTTGTTTGTGACGTACCTGCTCCCGAAGTTCTTTCGTAACTGGTCCGCAAAATATTGCTTTATCCTCGTTGCTCCATTGATCTTGAGAGTTATGTGATTGTATCTGGGATCCCTAGATTTTGAAGCACATGTCGCGACCCGTACTTTGTGTGCAAGATCCTGCCTAAATAGAGACCACAGTATTTGCGGGATTAATCACATGAGACATCCTCTTCAACCGACATCTCCTCAGAGAGCCTAAACAATGTTCGTTTTTTTCAGTTCGCAATTTGACGGATGAATCAGAAGGCTTGTAATGGATGAGACAGAGTGGGTAGATATAGAATCGTCGGATGGTTACCTCGAGAGATAGTCAAACGTGAACATCCATATCAAAATTCCTTTCCGGAAGCCTATTGGTGAAGCGATAGCGAACCTCTATCCCAAGGCGCGGTTAGTTAGATGATTCTTTTCGCTTTTTGTTTCCTTCTTTAATTTTGCAAATTTTCTTGTCATTTTTCCCTATGGTTGGTCCATAGTCGAATTAGAAATTTGTTGTACCTCAGTTCATGATCCGTGGTAGGTCTTGGCAGGGGACCCACATAAGTGTCGAAAGGGCATCATGAATTTTTATTTTAGCGGTACAGACATTTTAAATTTGGCGAATTTTCAGAAGAGTTCGCTGTTTCTAACACCCTGCTTCTCTTCCTCCACAATATAGCAGGATTCGGTATTATCCTTCTCGTTGGGTGGTGTTTTTTTGGTTTGGTTTGATCTTTGTGGTGGACTGCATCAGTAACCAGGGCTAGGCAGAATAGGAATTTTTTTGTTATTGATTGGAAGGTTGTAGGGGTTGGTTTTGACTTTGTTGTTTTTTTATTTCTTTAGGAGGATAGCTGTTTCAAACGTTTCTCCTTGTACTGTTGGTTTGGATAGACCATATTATACACCTTTCTCTGTGGAATCGTTTTCGACTCCAATGCACTGACGTCTCTGCTTCTCTTGTCCATTCCTATTTTGGCTCAACATCCATGATGATAAGCAAAGAGAAGCGATCTCGTTGACAAAGTGGAACTTGTCCAACTTCTCAGCCTTCCCGAAGTAAAATTAAACCACGGCACCCTCGATCATACCTTCACCCTCACAGTCAACCACTGCTGAGAAAGACCATCTGATATTGATATGTACTCTGGGGTTACGCTACTTTGAAGCTCATCTCAGGCCTCATTAGCAAAATCAACTTCCATTTCCTTTCTGTAAGAAAATGTCTATAGCGATGGGATTTACTTCAAGTGATTACATATCGTCGTCAAGCGCAATTGAAAGCCTTCGTGGATTCTTTTCAACCCACCGACATCATTTCCGACAGCAAGATATTCTTTCATGTGGCGAAATCGAAGAGCATGTGGTAGTCCGCCTCGTTCATCAATTTGGCATCTTCGAAGTGCATGGCTGGATAGGTGATCTCATATTCTTGCCTTGATTGTTAGTCGATCATAGTTATTTCTAAAGTTTTAATCCGAATGATATTTTCTGTTTAGTGGAACTGGAGAATTCTGATTTCCAACTCATGACGCTTTTCAGATTCTCGTTCCCGTCGACCTTTCGAATGAATCACTTGAAGATTATTTCGTGAACATCGATTCAGTCCTCATCGATCTACAGCCTTGCTGAGCAGACACCTTTGTCTATGAAGTCAGACTAAGTTATCAGTGCACCCTAAACATATTTTGTCCCAGTTATTTAGGGGTTCTGTATTTTGGAGCTTTTTAAGATTTTTCCATAATGTTTATATTTTGTGTGTTCTCCGAGTGCTCATACGCTCTACCGGTTTATATTCTTGCCCGTGAATTCATGGCTTCTCAGGCTTTCCTACTTTTTTTCACGATTTGGTTTTATTTGGCTCTCGTAAAATTCTATTCGCATTAACGGGTGAAGTCATGGAGTTTAAGTCACTATACTTCACTATTACTTATGGTTGATAAGTTATAAGTGACAAGACTCATTCAGTTATTTATTGTTGAGCATATTGTTTGTACCTTATGGCTATATCGTGTGTTTTCCATTACACACGGTCACAGTATAGGTTTCGCCAAAACTTATTTTGGGCTTTGTCGCTAGCGTAGAACACTTTATATATGTCTCTTGGACACTCCACTAGCTAGGTTTTTTCCTAAAGTTAGTCCAACTATGGTTTACTCAGGGTGGGTTTCATGTTAAACGAATCAATGGCGGAAACGCGATTGATAAATAGAAACACGCGATCAGAAATTTTACATCAACTGACATTACGATCCAATTCATCGGTTCTGGATACCACAGTACAATATAACATATTCGCCCTTACCATAACCTTGAGTACGAGGATTTTTAGCCTTCAAGATGTCCTTGTTGCCGTTTTGTTGAATTTAATGCGTCTGGCACTATTCCCGCTACACACACGATATTATATCTTTGTAACGGCAATTATCAGTAGGAGTGTGTTGGTGATACTATTCTTCTTAATTCTAGTTAGTTCCTTTTCCACAAGCATAAGCGTTGCTTGCCCCGTCTGAGATGCACCCTACTGAGAACCTGACCTTCTACATGAACAGTCTAGTATCTGTCACATATGCTGGATTTGAGAAGAACTTGCAGCATATGGAGAGACTTTCTGGAGGTTGTTAAGACTTTCAAGTGCACAAAGGATACTATCATGTGTTTGGTCCAAAGTATCGCAGGCAATTTGCCCGTAGGGGTAACCTTGTTTGTCTGGATCTCAAATAGTACAGCATGGTGCATTTCCTGGTTAGAAGACTTTTGACATAGTGCATTTACTCGACTCTTTGTTTCATTTTAGTATATTCCTCAACCATTTTTTGTTACGTTTCTACACTTCTCAATTAACATTATATTTTCGCAGGATAATCTAATTGGCACGCGCCTGGGATTGTCGTCCTTCTGCACTATTCCCTCTGTCTTTCTTCTTTTTCCTTTTATCGAGCTGGGCATGGTCCGATTATACTGTAATCTCGTGAGTTCCCTCCCTTTTTTTATTTTAACGCTGTCTTAGTATTTGTTCGAGATTGGTATTAGTTGTCTTCTGCTGGGCCCCCTCTCCACTCGCTTTTTTGTGCAATCTTTGAATGAATCTCAACCGAGTCTGGCAGACGAACGTGATTTCTCTTTTGTTAGATGTGGGATTGGCGTAAGAGGAGTGTGTGCGTGTGATTTCAGTCGGTGTTCAGGTGCTCTATGTTTGCGATGCCGTGGACTCTTTTGAGTCCATCTCTCAAAGGGCGATGTGTATCTAAATTGTTTCTAGCGCAGATAGTGGAGATGAATGTTGTCCCTTACCTTGCTTCATGATCGTGGAAGTACCTATGATCCCGAAGAGCAGTACTTCCGAGTATATATTTCCGACTGGGAAATAGGCCTTTTTGACTATGGATTTCCAAATGTGGCTGTATTATTTGCAGATTTGAAAAGACAATTTAAAAGGGCATTTTCCCTCAGACCACCTAATGCATTCTCTGACAAGTGATGCTGGACTTGTATTCTTCCGATTAGGATAATTTGAATCGTTATTTATTCTATTGGTAGCAAGGTGGAGGTAGTGGATCCCGATAGGACGTTTTCCGATTAGATAGGATGTGACCTATGGCTCAATACAAGAACAGATTGTACTTCTGATATCGTATTATGATGACTAGATCCTACAACCTATGCCTAATGGCACAATTGTTAACGTTTTTGCGATTAGAAAGGGATACGGCGTACCAAACCTAATTGTATTTATTCCTCGAAAGGGTGTGTACATTATCCGATTCTTAGGATAGGACTGCGAATAGCCTATAGGATTCCCGGGATGCCCTTGGTACTTCCAAATTGGACTATGACCACGAACGGCCACTTTCCGTAAGACTTATCATATTCCCCTTCAGGCACGCGTATTATCATGCATATGCCCGTTAAGTCGAGCGTATTTCCGTTTGGATAAGGCTATCGACCTATGGCATCCTCCGAAGGGCATATTTCCGGATGATTAGCTTGCGAGCTTATGGTTATCATCTCGAAAGAAGTATGGTTCAGGGGAACCTGGATAGGCCTGGACGTACCTTGGATCATATCGACAGGGCTCTATTTCTATACTACGATAGGACTGCACAACCCCTTTGAATTCAATCTTTGAGAGAGGGTCATCGGTTTCGCCGGAAGTAGCTTAAGAATAACTAAAAGTGAAATGAATAATGGTTTCCTGCACATTTATGCAATTCTAGAAGAATAGAGAAAAAAAGTGGTACAACTATCCAACTAACTGATAGAATCGTATTGGTTTTGTAAATCAATTTTGATGGGTTTTGGCTAATGGAGCATGGTAGGCCATTTTCCGTACGTGGTCGTTTCGTTTAAAGTTGGGGAGTAAAGTGCTTTGTTGGCTTATGTTGAACATTATGGTACAGTTCTAGGCATGTGAGCCATGTCCGATGGCAGGTACATGACTTCCTAGTATGTAGCACAACTTAGATATGTTATGCATTAATCCCACGCATAGACAAAACTGAGAATACGAGTCGATTTGAAAATTATACATTTCATGGACGAGGACATATCAGTTTTATTTTTTATTTTATTTGCTTTTTCTCTAATTCCCTTATGTATACTTCATTGTATGAAAATGCTATAGGTCAATTTGTCTCAATCGACAGTAGTTCATGTAGACTTCGCTCTGGTATGAAAGGAGTTAGTTGGCTAGCTTGGATTGAGTATGAGATAATTTGTGTATTTGGTTTATTTTGTAAAGTAACATATCAAGCGTAAGATGCTTGGTATGTGGGGACGTAATTCAATCTGATTTTGTTTTTGACCACCTGAGCGAAGAAGATAGGGTTAAGTTGAGGCTTGCTTGAGTTGTACATATTTATGTAAGGGTTCCGATTGGTGGTTGTATTATGTTAGGGTAGATATCTATGTGGTTTAGACAGATTATTTAGAATACACAAATATTTCTATTAGTTGCGAATATGGTTTACTTTGTAAAAATTTAATTGTACTTATGAGTGATTTAGTTGTCAGGCTTTGACTCGGATTGAGATTGGTTAGTGGTAGTTGATTGGTGGATGGTGTTTTTAATGAGCGCAATTTTTTCCTTGAGCATCGGGGAGGGTAGAAATGGCCATGGTGGTTTGTGTGGGTGATACGCTTGTGATCAAGGTCGTGGGGTGATGTATATGAACAGGAGGATTGTGAGTGCTGTCGTAATTTGTTGTAATCTAGTTTGACGTGTATACGTAATAATTTGTCTTGAAGCGGGGTTTGCTATCTTTCTATACCTCTACCTTTTCTCTCTCCGCTGACTTCTTTCTTTTTTGCCTTTCTCCTCGTTTTCTATATTTCGCTTGATTTCCGGACTCACCTTGGCTGTAAATCAAATTAGTATCTGTTCTCATGTCTCGCGAACCTTCGTACAGGTCTCAGAACATCCAACCCACAATCTGAGTCCTGTTGATTCTCGAGATACCGACACGCGGTATTGTTCTGGTAGAGTAGACTAAGTTTTTAGAAGGAGCTATTAGCTCACTCTAATTTAAAACTTACATTGCCGCAGCCCATCGGAACGGACATTGTTGATCGATATTAGCAGTTATCCTGATAGGATAGGCTGCTACATAGGTCAATGATATGGCCCGACAGAACGAAGGGATCTCTGAGCAGACTGGTTGCAACTTATGGAGTTTGGACGAAGATCAGGTGGAGGTCTTACTGAGAAAATTTACAATCCTATTTACGAAGCATATCCTTTTTTATTCGCTGTTGATCTGACAACAGTTTGGCAAAGCGGCTTTGGGCTCAAAGGCATATCTGTTTTAACAACAACAGAAATTCGCTTCTCGTAGAGCCCCATGACTGCATTGATTCTGGCACAATTGCTAATAAAAACCTTTCTCTAATGTTAAGGATAGATACATCGAGCCTATACGATAGTGAATGTTATGTTAATGTGCAAAATAGCTGCTATCGCCTGAAGATTTGGGCGATCAGCTTGAAGAATATGTAGATGATTCCTGTCTCAATACAATTGGCGGAATGGACACTCCAACTTGATTCATTAAGTGGAGGTTTGTCCGCTGGTTGTTCTCCGATTCAAGGCTTCAATTCCTTTTACTGTCCAGCTACATCTTAAAGTAACGCTCAATATGAGTTCGTTCGAAGAATTGCGTTCCAATGCCTTGAGTTGGAGAAGAACGGACTGGAGCAAGCGTCATCCTGCTCTCTTCTGCGCGTGAGAAACGCGTGCCGAAGTCTGTTTGGATTCTTGTCCTGCTATCAGTTTATATGTATGTAGTTTGATTTCACGGATAATTTGATCTATTCTAGCAAAGTATACAAGTCTGACCCCTGCGTCGTCCACTCCTGGTCGTGGTCTGGTTGTGAGGGTGGCGAGGTACCATTGCGATGTGAATGAGGGAGGGAGACAAGGCCAGAGTCAGAGTCATTTGGTTGGTTCAAGAACCACCATGTCGCGGTATTAATTATGTGGTGAGAATATTTGTCGCAAGATCCCAAACGCGACGTGCCGTCAGCTTACTTCTGATTAACTCCCCTTTCAAGATCATCGGGCAGGAGTAAGGGAATACATCAAGGAGTGAATAGGCTCGTACGGGTTTCCGTTGGGCCTAGCTACGGCATCGAGACTACAAGACGTTGGCGCAAAGGGACGACAAACGCCCCCGAAAGATAGTCCGAATATCCCCTCGTCAGACCTGTAGTCCGCCTTCTTGCAGTGGAGTCCTACATCGTCTTGCTTCTTCTGGCCGTGGAGACGTTAGCAACTAAACAGCGGTGGCGTGCACGGAGAATTTGGCTCTCATCGTCACCGAGGTAGTCAGTTAATGGCAGCTCCTGCTCTCTAATCATTTAATCTATACTGTGTTTGTGCCGACGTTAACATACGAGCCTCTAGTTGACCATGTATAGATTTTGTGTTCAATGTGATTAACTAATTAATTATTGGAGGCGACATTAATACGTGTAGGGGCTATGTATATATATTTAAGACGGCGCGCGTTCATATGAACGGTACATCTTCCGAAGAGTATACTGACTCCTCTCTCTTTTATTCATAATATATACAAATACATATTCAGAATATATTGTTGTTCGTTGGTAAGAATGTATTAGCAGATTTATTAAGGAATATGGCATAAATCGATTGTACCCACCAGGCATTTTAGCACTCATCAACATTCTTATAAACTTTGATTCCTTGTTTCTTATGGACATGGTCAAAGAATACGTCAAAAATTTTTTAATGGTTTCCTGTTTTAATGTAATTCAGCTTGTCAGTGAAAATTTATATGCTGTTTTCAAATTGAATATAGTTGATCCTTCTTATGTTGGAGTGTTTACTTTTTTACTTACGTAAGACAAAAAAATTTGGTGCGTTAATACACCGTGAGAACAGATATTTTCAAACGGCTCTGGCATAAGGAGATTAAACGAGCGGAGTTATCGCACTAAGTGAGAGATAAGTAATATAACAGTGGGGGACACTCTTATCCTTTTCACCGATAAGATTACCCTTGCAAACTTCTATTCCATCATTCTCTGACATAGCCTTATGTTCTCAGATAGTCATTACTGTCAAGGATGTGTCATTCTGCTAGGTATCTATGAGTCACGTGCAGGAGGCTAACGGAAATAATATCTTAAGCTTTCTTTGGCGTAGTCGCGTGATGGAATTAATTGATGGAATTTGTAGAGTGCATCAACGGTTTCGAACCTTTGTCTCATTGTATGTCCAGCACTAACTTAAGAAAATATATAATTATTACTAAACTAACCACGTTTTTCCAGATTCAACCTGTCTGATACTGGACTATAGCTATGCCTTCTCTTTTGCATCCTGATTATGTACCACAGTCCGAATCCTGGAGCGATGGACATTCTCACCACCAGTTTGGTTGAGTTCTCGATGGGTCATATAATACTTATGTTCTACCACTATTCTTGATAATTTTTCTGAATTTTTCGTTGACTTTATCCAACTTTCCACGAAATCTCTACAGTATTGATATTTATTTTTGAAGTTAGAACTTAAAACATTAAGAACTCAATATTGCAACGAGATGTCAACACATGGTTATTAACAGTGTGATAATGAGGCGTGTTGGCTTCAGGAAAATTGGAACTTTGATGATCATTGAAGTAACAATCTCTTATTGATCTTTTGACGGGTTTGAGTGTTAATGGTTTTGTCAAAAATATGGCATGTTGTTTTCAATCGAAAACTCGTCCTGGGTCTTCATTGGGATTAGCAGGTCTAACACAAAATGCGGCAAGTCCGCAGGGATTGTAAGAGAGGAAGTAGTGCAGAGAATCGTGTGATAGGGGGTTGCTTGAGAAGGAATTTAGAAGTTCGAAGAGGAAACTTATGAAGAAGTTTAAGATTGATTAGGTTGGTTCAAAATAATTAGAAGAAGTATGGTATAGGATCAAGTTATTTTAGAGTTGTTTCAGGAGAGATTTCGTGTTAGGACTGATTCGTGTTTCTTCTTTATTAGTTTTATTCCGCTAAACAGCTTTAATTTCCTTATAGTTGACTCTTTTTAAGTAGAGACAACAATTGGTATACAGAGCTGTTGTTCTGCTAACAGGCAAACTTCAGGTAATAGTAATCAAGAAACTAAGATAAATAGAGAAATCGAGAAGGTTACTATCACCGCGACGCTCCCATGTCAATGGAGTTTACTTTTGAAGAGGAGGAATGTCATCAAAGTGAATATAGATGGGAGCTTGAGCGGGTGAGTTATTGTCACATGCTAGAAAAGAGGTATCCTAAACCCATTTGAATATAAGATGCTATGTAAGATGGGAATAAAGACTTGGCTGTAAACTCAGGGATTGGAACACATGAAGATGGAGGTGAAGATAAGAGAATTGATCGTCTTCAAGAGATCTAGGCTCAATAAGAAAAACGAAGTAAAGGATTAAAATTTGATCTCTAATGCTAAATACGAGAGATTTGAGTGTCCATAAAGAAATAATTCAAGAATGTATTTATTCAAAATTAATGAATTATTCTTGGAAAGAAATAGTGAGAGATGACAGTGAGGAAGTTTCAGAAGTCGTCCTAAGATGAAAAATGAAGCAAGCGCGTGCAAGAGACAGATTATCACTACGTTTTATTGAACAGCTTGGCAGGTTTTATGCTCATGAGTTGAACTAGCTCAAGCAATAATAGGAACCACAGGCAGGAATAGCCTCAAGGATGGATGAGCCGAGATGAAGTCGGTGAGAGGAAGGCTGCATGACTGTAGGCGAAACATTATAACGAATGTTTAAACCGATAACATTAAAAGTTTTGTAGAGAGCAGGTACTCAAAGAATGATAACACCATGATATCGTGTGGTGCGTTGATCATGGATTAAAGATATGCGTCGCAAGATGAAAGTGAAAAGGTACAAGGGCAGAGAAGGGAATAAAACTCTTAAACAGAACTATATAAGGAAAGCCATGATAGATGCTGGAGATTAACCGATGAGGTGAAGAAGAAAAGAAGTGAAACCGAAAATCTGTCTATGCAAGTAATGCACCAAAATCTCGTGAGGATTCCAATCCGACAAAAACGTATGACAGTCTCTAATCGGCTTTAGTACTGAATGTAATGAAATGGTGAGAGGGTAAAGGTTAACTGAAAACTGAAAGGCAATTCAGTTCTGGAAAGTGCTGAGATTGAAATAAAGGAATGATGATTCAGAGGAATTCTGAACTTCGTAAAAAATTAGAGATAATATACTATATCTGAATAGAGAATTGGCCTACGGTTACTAATCTAGTCCAAAATGCTTGCTGCGATTACATGCAATATATATGTTGAACTGACTTCATAGCTCATGGTTGATGTTACCAATGCTCTTTTCTGCAATGGTCGCGAATACCACTACCAATTTACAACTATAAGATATCCTTCTGAAAAAAAACCATTGTGTTTAGACTTCAGCTAAATACAATATTAAATTTCCTAAACTATTGCTTGGTCTCAAGCTAATCTCGAGAAGCGTATTATGTTAATCGTAAGCTGAATCGAGGATGATTTCTCATTGCGTGTTATTGTAGAGGTTGTTTGTTGATAATCCTAGCTAGTCGAACTGGATGAGAACGCTCAACAAAACAATACAAAGACTAGAAGACCTCAAAAGGTACTATGTCTTTCTTCTTCCATGTGTTTTTCTTGCTGTTAATACTCAAATCACTCATAGGGTCCGATACAGGGTCATAGCAAGTGTAATAAGTTAGATATGTCGTATGAAGTATAGGTTCTAGATTTATAGCAGTATTAAGATTTGACATCGATGTGTATTCATTGAGTGGGCTCGGCTTTTTTACTCCAATTCTTCGTGAATAGTGCATGTGCCATCCTAATACGTATAATGCCTATGTCAGATTCTCTTAATGATGCCAAATTTAAGGATTGTACCTATGATCTGGGGACTAAGAATATAGTCTATGATACAATTGCACTTTCGAGTGCACTACCAAAATGATGTGCGAAAATACGGAAGTATTCGCATTTCGCTGTACTGTAATCTCTATTTGCTGCCGGAGAGCCAATCCTGTATTATGAAGTCAGGGGCACGTTTTCGTACACCCCGGTCCAACTGTGGTAATAGCCTGCGGCTAGTTCCATCCCGGCGGTATGTTTCTACACTGCGAATATCTAAATGTTAACACTATAGGTCCTATGGAGGTGGAATGATGGACAAGAAAAGGTGAAATACGAAAGTAAGCTTGGTAGCCGTTAGTTATGAATAGATACGGCCGGGTAATTTCTAGAAGTGCCGCCCGAGGGTTAAATTCATCTCCCATCTCTCGTTACAGTACATCTCAATTTTGGTGAAAAGAAACAGTTAATTAACTGGACAAGCAAATATTCCATAACTGATATGGTACTGTCTCCTGGAAGGAACTCGATGAAAACTTAGTCAGTGGATCTCAACTCTTGTCAACACAATTCTCACGTTTAGTGTAATGGGCGATTGCTTTGTGACTCTAATTCCTGGGTATCGGCCCATTTCTTCGTCTTCTTGCTTAGAGTATACCTTCGATTTACCTTCATGGTGTCTTGAATATATACAGCACCGTATTCTCAGGCCTAGCTCGTTGAAAATCAAACGCTTCCTCTTGACTGCAGCGTCTGGTCCCAATTATGTATTGAATTATAGGCCTTCGGAAATGATTCGGGCCGACTCATATCTAACTGACCTTGTATTCTTCTGCCCAATGCTTGATATCACTACGTTGATCTGTCACATGACGCGGTGTGGGGCCTTCTATGCTTCTGGGCGTCTAATCCTACTACCGCATCTCTTTTCCAGCGACCCTTCCATCTCTATATCCAGCTCCACTGTCTTCTCATAGCGAGTTCATCCCCATGACTAGAGGAGTCCGGCGATGACAGCTTGTCAAGCCTAATCCTAAATCATGTGCTCTTCTGGCTTAACTCTCTACTGGCCATAATTCAGGACCACCTCACCATATCCAAAGAATACCAAATTCCACCATGCTTCTGGTGACTAAATATAACTTGGAAAGTTGCTACTGCAAGATGAATATGATCTTTAAATTGAAATGGTGGAATTGGGAGTTGGCTGCCCCTAGGCCAGCGTAATGCTATATGTTATTGGCGTTCCTCCAATTTGGGTGTTTCGAATGATAAAATGAGGCGGATTGTTAAGATCCTGTTGTTAAACGATCCGCATCTATCAGTGAATGGTCCTTAGCATTGCCTTTCAGTCTAAATCTCTTGTCTATTCATCAATGCGGATGTCACAGAAATTGCGTTTCTTCATGAGTAATACTTCTGAAAACAACGGTCGAGGCTGTGGTCTATGTATCAACCTAATGGGGGTTCTCAGGGATCCTGCTATAACCCTGATTCTATGTTTGCTCGTTCTTATCGCAGTCTTTTAATATGGCTAAACAAGGCTCTCGGGCTTGGTATACAGGAAGTTCCAGTGACCTTGGTTCAATCATTGGTGTGGAGTGGGCCGCCGCCTCAGGTAGATAGCGGGCGCCGCGGCTTGGTTACCTACGACTCTTAACAATCGAGGTGCTGTTTGCGTGGGCTTGAGCTACGGATTTCCCGCACTTTCTTTGCAGGGCGTGGTTTGGGCTATTTTTTTGGCCCGAAGCAGCTTCATAGATTAAAAGGAGTTCTAACACATTATCCACCTCCTGTTCATTAGCCCTGACAAATAGAATATTATCATCCGCAAAGAATAAATGAGAAATARGAGGAACTCTTCTGCCAATCTCTAAACCATGAATTTCTTTTTGAGCCTCCGYTTCCCGCAAGAGAGAAGAAAAACCTTCCGCACACAGGATGAAAAGAAAAGGCGATAAAGGATCCCCTTGTCGTAAACCTCTGGAAGGAACAAAATTTCGATCCGGCTGCCCATTAACTAGGATGGAAAAGGAAGTTGATCGGACACAGGTCATAATAGTAGTCACAAAAACACCAGGGAAGCCAAGTCGCAGCATCATGTTCTCAAGAAAGGGCCATTCCACTCTGTCATACGCTTTACTCATATCGAGTTTCAAACCAAARAAACCTTCCTCTCCCGTCTTCTTCTTYCGTAGATAATRAAAACATTCATACGCAACCAAKACATTTTCAGTTATTAACCTCCCAGGCACAAAACCACTTTGATTCTCAGAAATAATATCAGGGAGGATGAGCTTTAAACGATTGACAAGGACCTTCGAGGCAAGTTTATACAACACATTACATAAACTTATAGGCCTATAATCAACAGGAGACTCACATACTTTCGTTTTGGGAATTAAAGTAATATAAKTCTAATTAATRCGGCCTACATCTTCTTGCCCATTCAAAATAGCTATAACATTTTTGATAACATCAGGACCYAGAATATGCCAATAYTTTTGATAGAAAAGCGCACACATACCATCCGGTCCCGGARCTTTGGTTGGATGCATTTGATTTAAGGCTGAAACCACCTCCTCCCCRGCCCTGTGTACGGTTGCTGTAGGATTTGAGCCATAGAATTTGTGACAAGAGGCTGAACACATTGCAATACCGGATCCATCTCCAAATTTCCAGCCCCCTTAAATAGTTGTTCGAAGTGACATGTAAACAACTCCATAATATCACTTTCCTCCTCAAAAATGTTACCTGCTTCATCTTTAAGAATGTTTATGCTATTATGTTGGCGTCTTTGTTTTGCWWWKTTGTGGAAAAATTTAGTATTTTTGTCCCCAAATTTTAACCACTCTTGTCTACTACGTTGCCGCCAAAACATCTCTTCTCTAGCCTCCAATTCATCATCGAGATCCACAGCATTGCATGTGCTCAATAATATCCTCACTTTGGTTTCCTTCCATGAAGAGCTTTCATTTGTGCGATACACTGCGAAGTTCTTTCTGAAACTCCCAAAAAAATTACCCTTGCTCCAGATACTAAGTTATATGTTTCGTACGCATCAGATTTGAAAGCACATTACCACCACTTTTCCAAGCCTTCTAAATAACCATTCACAAGACTCCTCCCTTAACCACATCTCCTCAAAACCTTAAACAATTTCTTTTTTCTTTTCCGAATTGACATGAACAATAGGCTTAATGAAGACAGATGGTAGATGATCAGATCTATCTTTTCCAAAATGAATACAAAGAACCTCCATTACAACTCCTCCAAGCCTATTTTAAGGAAAGGAATCTATCCAAACCGTTCTTGCAAATTTTGTCCATTCCTTGGTTTTGTTCCAACGTAAATTTAATTTGTACCAGTTATGAAGTCTTGGAGAACCAATATGTCAAAGGCATCATGAAATTTATAGCTAAGACAAAATCGGAAAGCCGCACCCCCTTGCTTCTCTTCCTCCCACATAGCAGATCGAGTTACCCCACACAAACCAAGGGCTAGCAGAATAGAATTTAGTTTCGAAGTAGGTGACACGTTTTTCTCCTTGTCTGTTGTGTATGGATAGCGCATATACACCCGTGAACCTCGATGCATCGCTCCTTGTCTCCACCTCAACATCCATATGAGCAAAGAGAAAGAGCCTCAAGTGCTGTCACTCAGGACTTCCGAAGTAAAATTAAACCACCACTCCTCGATCTTACCCTTCACCCTCACAATCCACTGCTAGAAAACCATCGTATTTAAGTCGGGACTGCCCCTCGTAGCCTCTATTAGCAAAAATAAACTTCGTTTCTTGTAAGAAAGAGTAACTATTGGGATTTTAATAATTTACCAATAGTCGGCAGCATTTGAAAGCTTGGGATTCTCCAACCCACGAAATTCCAAGCAAGAATCTCATGGAAAAGAAGAGCATTGTGGCTGCCCGCGTCATCCAATTTGCGATCTTTCGATTGTGAAGGATTCAAACTCCCGATGTTAGTCATCTCTGAATAATCATGAGAAATTATCGTTGGAAATTTGATTATCCAACCCAGCCTTTTCAGTTCTCCCTCGCTTCGAGAACCTCTGAAGATTTATTCTCAAATAATCACCTCAACCACACTTGACCCACCATGCATAAAGTACATATTCAGCATCCTAACTATTGTCCAGTTATTAGGGCATTCGAATTAGTAAGTTCTCCAAAAGTTAAGAGTTTTCGAGCTTTGCTAACCTTTATTGCCTCCCTGAGCTCATGGCATCTCCTCGGTTCCTCTTCACGTTTGGTTCCGAAATTCTTCTCTTAGGTAGAGATTTAATCCAATTCCTATATTTGTAGATAGAATGACATAGCTCATTATATTTTGAGCATTGGCTAATGTGTGTCACAAAACACCCACACGTAGCAAAAATTCCTATTATTTCGTAGCTGAATTTAATTAGCTTTGACCAACTACTAGTTTCTAGAATTATCCAATGTTTCAGTGGGTATTAAATCATCGCGAACGCGGGAAACCTCAGGAAATTTACAACAACTGAAAGGATCAAATTTCATCCACTTCAATAAATTCCCCCATACTTGTACGAGGATTTTGTCCGAAGTCTTGTACGTTTGGTTAAGCGCACTTCCCACCCTAACCATGAATTTATCTTTGTAAAGGCAATAGTAGTATGTTGAATTCCATCAGTAGTTTTCCACAAGAAAGGGTGCTCCCCGCTGAATGACACGAACCACCTTCTAAAACCTAATTGTCCAATCATTGAGAAAGATTTCAGCAGTATAGAGATTGTTTAATTTTCACGAATAATCATGCCTTGTCCAACCTCCAGGCATTTGGTGAGGGCACTTTGCTAGGACATCAATAGTAAAGGATCTCCCAAACAACAAACCAAAAACAAAAACCACACCCAACCACCAAAAAAAACAAGCAACAACCGACAACACGAAAACCTCCAAACGAAAAAACCAAAACCAAACCCCAAAACCCCAACACACACACCCCACAAACAACCCACACAAAACGGCCACGAAGACAACCACAACAACACGACCGGACCAAAAAACACAACCAAACACACCCCCACCCACAACACCAACAAAACACCAAAAAACACACCAGAAGAAAATAAAAACGCTGTTAGAATCTTACAAGTGCAACTCTGCATTAAATTCTCCTTTTGTACGCTACTTTATATAATAAATACTAATCTACGAATGGTATGTCTTCACAACTACTCCTCTGTAATCTCCCTTCCTCCGTTTTCATTTACAATCTGATCCCCCTTTTTATTTAACGGTGCTTATATGTATTTTCGAACAGATAGGCTGCAACCTATGGAATTTCCCGAGAGCGTATTCTGATTCGATAGGTTGCAACCTTATGATTCCCAAAGGGCGTTATTCCATGGATATGCTGCAAAACCTATTGTGATCCCCGTAAAGAGCGTACTTCCGAGTTATATTTCCGACTGAATAGGCTGTGACCTATGGATTCCCAAAGGGCGTATTTCCGATTTGATAGGCTACAACCTATGCATTCCCAAATGGCGTATTTCCAATTGGATAGGGTGCAACCTATGGATTCCCGAAGGACGTATTTCCGATTAGATAGGTTTTGACCTATGGCTTACCGAAAGATGTATTTTCGATTGGATAGCCTACAACCTATGGATTCACAATGGATGTTTTTGCGATTGAATAGGCTACAACCTATGGATTTCCGAAGGGTGTATTTTCGATTGGATAGACTGCGAACTATGGATTCTCGAAGACCGTATTTCCAATTGGATAGACCATAACGGATTCCCGAAGGACGTATTTCACCTTGGATAGGCTGCGACTTATGGATTCCCGAAGGGCGTATTTCCGTTTGGATAGGCTCCGACCTATGGATCCTCGAAGGGCGTATTTCCGGATGGATAGGCTGCGACCTATGGATCTCTGAAGAACGTATTTCAGACTGGATAGGCTGCGACCTATGGATCTTCGAAGGTCGTATTTCCAACTGCATAGGCTCCAACCTGATTCCCGAAGGGCATGTTTCCCGAAGTAGCTTAAAATATCAAAAAGTAAATGATTTTCCTGAAATGCAGGGAAGAATAGAAGAAAAAAAGTGGGTACAACTATCCAATCTACTGATAGAATTCGTTTTTTGGTTTTGTAAAATTTTTGATGGGTTTTGCTAATCATAGCCATTACGTACGTGTCGTTGTTAAGGGTTATTGAATGTTTGGAAGTTCTAATGGCATTGAGCAAATGTCTAGAATGCTAGATGTAGCAAACTTATGTATGCATTAAACAAAACAAAAACTAATACTGTGCCGAATTTTAAAATTATTGCAAGTAATATTCAGTTTTATTTTTTATTTTTTTGCTTTTTTCCCTTATAAATTTGAATGCTATATCATTTTCAATCGAATTTATTACACTGCTTGGTTGATTGATATTTGTTGGTTCTCTCTTGTAATTACAACAGCGTACAAGCTTTTGTGGGGCTAATTACATCTGATTCTTCACTGACAATGGTTGGTTGATTGATATTTGTAGGATTCATTTGTTTTAGTTGTGTTCCTTGTTAGACAATATTAGAATATCACAATATTCTATTATTGTAAATATGGTTTATTTGTAAATATATTATTT
>SNQN01002447.1:0-74191 GCA_008642245.1 Bassia scoparia | reverse complement strand
CAGGGAGAGGAGATCCTTATTCCTTACCATACCACCAACAAAAAGCTAAGCGAAACCCATGAATCCACAACATTCACTTGCCTTACATCAACCATATCCCTAACCTCGACAGGCTCACAGCGGGGCCTCACCCACTAATCCAACCATCAACATCACAAAACTAAGCCTTTCTACACACCCAACCCAATGGGTTTGGGGGCTTCAACTTGCAATCACAAGCATCACCTTTGCTCGAATGGGGGCCTTGAGACGGCTCCATCCACAATCCAAAAGCAATCTTACCGTTAGTCTATTTTCCTTGGTTCCCCCATTTCAAAATGGCATTAGATCTAAGAATAGGACTTGCATTACACCTTCTCATAAGCGACATCATGCATGCATTGAGCATACAAACATCATCATGCATATGGCATCCTGCATAAACACCTTACACATTGCACAACACATTTACATTGCAATATTTGCATCATTGCATAACACAAACACACTACACATTGCACATTGGCACAATCAACCACCTCAACACGAAGGCTAGGGCCCATCTTTACATGATTTGCCTGCACACGCCTATTAACGGCATTCATCGCTATATAAAACGCTGTCGGTTTGCTACAACGCAACATCTTCCCGAAAAGCCCAAGGTCAAGCTTGTAGGAAGAATTCTCCTTAAGGGAACGAGGCGTTTCCGAAGGAATTCATATCATCACTCACATGCCTATAGGCATTCATCGGCTATACGCGATTGTTTGCTAACAACGCAACTTTCCCCGCGAAAAGCCAAGGTCAGCCGTAGGGGACTTTCCGAAGGAACGAGGCGCTTCCGACGGAACTTGCATTACTCCATCCCAATCAAATACTTGACTGTCGTCTTAACGAGGTTTCGTCTCTTCAGACTCAGTCAAAAGTGGGGGGCTTCTTCACACAACGCTCTTTACACAATTTCGGGTTTTGGACTTTTCCCTCCCGCCAACCAGAAATTCCAGCATATATGACATTCGGGTCTACGATTTCTCCCGCTACAGGAAATCCCACAACATCTTTCGGTCTAACGATTTTCTCCCCGCTACAAGAAATCCAGCAACAAGCATCTTTCGGGTCTAACGATTTCTCCCGCTAACAGAATTCTCAAGCAACACATCTTTCGGGTTTTGGAATCTTCTCCGCTACAGAAGTTCCGCCAGCAACATCTTCGGGTTCTTTGGAAATTTCTCCCGCTACAGAGATTCCGTTCAAGCATCTCTCGGGTTTTGGAATCTTCTCCCGCTCAACGACGTTCCGCCGCATTCTTCGGGTTTTGGAATTTTCCCTCTCGCCGCACCAGAAATTCCGCACGACACACATCGCGAACTCTCCCGAAAAGCCAAGGTCAGCGTAGGGAGAAAACCACCCGAGGATCCAGGCGCTTCCGAGGGCACAACACCGCAATGGGGGCGCGGTAACAGGTCAAACTAACATTTGTTTTGCAGGTACCGGCGTACCAGGGAACATCAGGGTCGCAGAACGTCTTGAGTTGCTCTCCGTCCTCCGATGCGTACTTTGACTTCGTCTAACGAGACTATCGTCTCTCTTCAGACTAAGTCAAAGTGGGGGGCCCTTCTGTAGACCATAAAAATGTGTCTCCCCAAATGAGTAATCCGTGATGAAAACATACCGCGTCTCGCGTTTGTTTCGAATCAGAAAAGATGCTTTGAAATTCATAAAAGTTGGAAATAACGCGAGGTCGTCTCGGAATATTGAGGCAAGGTCAAAGGCAAGGCAAAATTTTTCTTCGGTTTTTTCAAAGGTTTTCAAAGGTTTCAAAAGGTTTTCAAAGCGATTCTCATGCTTTTTGATGTTCTCATGTCGTCACATTTTTCTGAATCCGCAGTATTTTAAATTATTTTTTTGGATTTTTCTATGATTTTTATGAATTTTGCAAATGTTTAAATACGCAGAATTACGCAGAAATACTTGCTAATTAGACGAATCTCCGGAACAATCGGTTGGCGACTTCATAGAACATTCTAGAATCCTTGTGGGAAGTGGAGACTGCTATGCTGGGTGTCTAGTGGCGTTGAATCAGGGAAAATCACGATAAAATCGGAGAAATCAAAATATTCGAGGTTTTTGGGAAACTTTACAATCATTGAGCGTTATACGCAACTATGCGTATATTGCTCAACAGAGCGTATATGCGCTCAACGATAAGGAGCGTATAACGCTCAATCTAATAGAAAATTGCCAAAAATTGTTGAGGGAGCCAGCGTATATACGCTGCAAGTGAGCGTCATATACGCAGAACGCAGCGTATATACGCTCACCTTGCAGCGTATATACGCAGGGTTTTCATGCTCTTGTTTTTGCCTCGTGCCTATAAAACTCCCCTGCCTTGCTCAGTCGAGACACCTAACGATTTCAATATGCTTCCTACGCATACTCTCTCTCTCTCTAAATATCAAACATCCAAACAATTTATACTTTCGTTTTAGTTCAAAGCAATCGATTCTTTTCGAATCAACACAGGATAACAAAGGTTGATTCTTGAGATTACTCACCCAATAATTCTTCAACTTTCTATTTAATATTGACTAACCATTTTAATGAGTTTTTAATTATTAAACAATGTAGAAACTCACTTTTAACTGTTTCATGTAATATGAGGGTTTTCACATTGTTTTAAGGTTTTATGGTTTTGGTTTTATTTCTTTCATTATTATATTGTTGTCCAATCTAACGATCTTTTTCTTGTATTAGCAATTGAAGGCGAAGATCCTTGCACTTGCGTATTTATCCAGACTAACATCATTTTCTTTGTTTTATGTGCAATTCAAGGAAGGTTCGTTTTACTTGCTGTTTTTACAAATAACTTTTGGTTCTTTGCGATATTAGGGTAAGACGAGTTTGCTATATACTTTGAAGTTCTAAACTTCATATTTATTGCATAGTTGTCATTGTTGTTACTTTTGTATTACTTTTGCTTAAACAAGGACGGTAATATGTGAATCACTTATCAGATTAATATGAACACTGTTTAACACCGTTTTACTATATAATACAACAGTGGTCACAATTTTCTAGTTAGTAGTCTCCTCGTGCATAATAGACCACATCTCACTTAGCATCTTAGGTTAGGACGCTTTCTAAGGTGCTAAATGTAGTTGTGTGCATTCCAATAATCGTGTTTAAATGGAATTAACAATGAGAACCGAATAGGGCCGCTACATTGCGCGCGCGAATTGGGTTACAGATGCTGATTCGTACTGTCCCCGCCCGACTGGTTACTTGATTGGAGTGGGGCATTGTTTTGGCACCCTGGGTCGTCCGTGATACCTTTCTAGCCAGGTAGGCGATCCCCTCATTCGACAACACTCCCCAACGCACTCACGTGCGGGATTGGCTGAAGCCACGCACAAGCACCTCGATGTAGTCCAAGCCGCGCGCTCATAGCGCTAATATCGCTGAGGGCGCGGCACCCGTCTACTTTGGGACTTCATGGGGATAATCACCGTTAGGTGGTGGAAGACTTGAAAGTCTCGTAATTCCCTCATCACGTTTATTGATTTTGCATTTTGCATGTTGACCTTTCGTAAGGTCTGCGCCTTAGGCTCTTGGTCTCACTAAGAAGCATTTCTAATGCTCGATGACTCATAGGGGATACTACTTGGTTGCATGTGGTTAATTGTATCGCATGGCTAGGCAAGTCCTATCCCGCCCACGCCGTGTGTGCACGTTTACTGATGCGTGTGCATAGGGGTATCTTTGCCTATTAACATCGCTATTGCAGTGGTGAACGTGGACCAAGCTTACTTTTAGGCGTGGTACACTTCCGACTTAACCTATGACCTGACATAGTTGGCTTTGCGTCGTGTGGTCTTTGTTATCGTGTATGTATGGGTCCTCGCCTATGTCAGTTTGACCATTAAAACAACACTTCATATAGTCGCCATGGTCATTTTAGTCAAACAATGCATTTCATAGCCTATTGACTTTATATTACCTCTGCCAGTTAGTCTGTGACACTAGTTTGCTAGGACTTTGTCTCGACTTCGACCTTAGTCCACATGAACTCTGATTTAGGTTCTTGACTTGACTACTAGGGTTAGGCAACAGATTTGACCTAGCGTTGCTTTAGGATTGACCTTGATTCAGCAACACAGGCTCGACCTCTAGCTGACCCTAACCACTTGAAATGTGCTACATTCCCCATGTGCATTTGGTGCCCTTTCAAAAAAAAAAATTCAAATTCAAAAAAAAAACATTTCAAAAAAAAAAAAAACAAAAAAATTAAAAAAAATTAAAAAAATTTTAAAAAAACGAAGGGCACCTTGCATTCATAACATTATTCTAGGAAAGATGGACCATTCGGATTAACATGCATTTGCATCTGCATTCATGTATCAATTAATGACAATGAAGTTCACTAAGGGTTTATTTCTTTTGAAACAGGGTGAATCGCTCACACCTTGCTCGCCAAAGAGTTTAAAGCCCTCAGCCGTCAGATTCACCTTCCTTTACCGTTGCATTGATCCTCAGCCCATCCAAACTACCTTCCCTCCTTAAACCAACCCTCAGCCATCAGCCTGGCCTTGCTCCACCTTCATCCCCATCGCCCTAACACCACAAATGGCCTCCAACAGAAAAGACAAGCTTACGAGCGTTCAACAAGCTTGAGGTCAAGATCAAAGATTGAACTCGGACCTTCCTTGGAAGTATTTGAAGGCATCAAAAGCCCACCGACCCCATTTCTACAAGACCACCTCTCTTGACCCTCAACCTTGCAACCAAATGCCAAGGATTTCTCAGCCGAAGACGTAAGCCAGTTCAGCCAACTGATGCCCCTCGATTCAATAAGGGATTAAGACCACCATTGGTACTTAAAGGGATTGACCCTGCCCTTGTTTCACGGTCTTTCCCCTTTCCTTGGAACCGATATGTCGAAGTGGTTCTTTACTTCCTGAGAGATTAGCTCTTGGAGAATCGGTCCACGCATTCATGGAAGATACAAGGGTAACATTCAGGACCAACACTCCTCGTAGCGAACTTGAATCCCTTAACCAGGGAGAGAACGAGGGTTCACCACTATCTGACTACATGGAGAGGAATTGCTGCCACCCTAGTTCGCTCGTATGAAAGAAGAGATGGTCAAAGACCTTCATTATGTCTAACCTCCAGCGAATACATAAGTCATCAATATCGAGCTCCCAATGTTCGCAAAGGTCTGCAGACATTGGGTAGACAGAGATGATCATGTCTAGAGTCTTAGCTTAGGATGCGAGTCGGAGGTCCCCTTTACCTAGATATGTATCTTTTCTTTTTCATTTCGAGTCTTGTCATTAGTTTGGTATAATTCTCATCAAGCCTTAGTGTATAATCTTTTGCCATTAATAATAGTTCTTTCTTTTTTTCAGTTTCTGTTGCCTCATATAGTTTGTGCCTCTACTTTAATGGATCAAATTATATGGATCCATCATGACCTTCAACGGCAATTCTGGATGTACATCAAAAGCCTCTTCATAGCTCACCATCTCTTATTCCTTCTATATATCAAATCCCTTGCAACCCCTTGAGCCTAAAAAATATCATTCAGCCTATCTTCTTTCATCCCCCAATCATCGACCTATCTCTTGTGGACCACACGGTGCGTAGAAAATGAACGTTGCAAAAGAAGAAACGAATACAAAATAAAAAGCAAAAATGCAAATTTTAGTATCTAATGCATCATGTAAATAGTCCAATGCATACAAAGTTCAAAGCCAATTTTATACAAATAGAAAGTTCTATAAAATGCACTACTTGCGCACCGTTGGTCACGTTCGTGATTCATCAGCTTTTTCGCCTCGAACACGCCACACATTACACCACACAAGCCCTCTTACACGGGCCCTGTCCAATTATTCACGAGACTACGCCGGTCTGATTCCGTAAAGATACGTAGGACGCTCTTCTCGAGGTTCACCAATATTCAATCTAATTCTGATGTCTCATATGGTTTGTTCTCTAAAGTACAGAGCACAAATTTCCTAGTGTAGAACCGATGGCTCGAGTTTGAACCTACATCATCTCCAACTCATGCAATTCCCATTCACTTTACCCTTAGTCAAATTTTTGCCGTGTCCTTTTCTTGACCTCTAGCCTATTCTTTCATGCACTGAAGGGTTTCTCCTCAACTCGCTTAGGCTATCAATCTGGCAGCATTCATCATGCATTCCCTCAAAGCTCAACTTGGCATTCCTCATGTCTGCTCTCTCATGCAGCTTCAGCTCAGTTACTGAATTTTGGGCAATCAAGTCACATCCCCCATTCCTCTCTCTCATGCAGCATTCAGCTCAAGTTACTGATTTGGGCAAATCAAATCACATCCCTTATTCCTTACCAGTACCAACCACAAAAAGCTAAGCCGAAACCCATGACTCCACAACATTCACTTGCCTTACATCAACCATTGCCCTACCTCGAAGGCTCATCAAGCTGGGGGCTCACCCATAAACCAACCATCAACATTCACAAACTAAGCCTTTCCTACACACCCAAACCAATGGTTGGGGGCTCACTTGCAATCACAAGCATCACCTTTGCTCGAATGGGGCTGAGACGGCTTCCATCCACAATCCAAAGCTCTTACCGTTAGTCTATTTCCTTGGTCATTTCATGCATAGATCTAAGAATAGACTTGCATTACACACTTCATAAGCATCATCATCATGCATTGAGCATACAAACTCATCATGCAATATGCATCCTGCATAAACACCTTACACATTGCACAACACATTACATTGCATATTGCACATTGCATAAACACAAACACACTACACATTGCACATTGCACAATGCACCACCTCAACACGAGGCTAGGGCCCACTCTTACATGCATTTGCCTGCACACGCAGCTATACGGCATTCATCGCTTATACGCGATCGTTTGCTACACGCAAATTCTTCCCGAAAGCCAGGTCAGCTGTAGGGGAAGATTTCCTGAGGAACGAGGCGTTTCCGAAGGAATTCATATCATCACTCACATGCCTATACGGCATTCATCGCTATACCGCGATTGTTGCTCAGACCGCACTTTCCCGAAAAGGCAAGGTCAGCCGTAGGGAACTTTCCGAAGGAACGAGGCGCTTCCGACGGAACTTGCATTACTCCATCCCAAATCAATACTTTGACTGTCGTCTTACGAGGTTTTTCGTCTCTTCAGACTCAGTCAAAGTGGGGGTTCTTCACACAACTGCTCCTTTACCACATTCGGGTTTTGGAACTTTCTCCGCACCAGAAATCACATATATGCACACTTCGGGTCTACGATTTCTCCCGTTACAGAAATCAGCACAAACATCTTTCGGGTCTACGATTTCTCCCGTACAGAAATCCAGCACAAGCATCTTTCGGGTCTACGATTTCTCCCGCTACAGAAATCTCAAGCAAACACATCTTTCGGTATTTGGTTTGGAATTTCTCTCCGCTACAGAAGTTCCGCCATCACATCTCGGTCTTGAAATTTCTCCGCTACAGAAATTCCGTCAGCATCTCTCGGGTTTTGGAATCGTTTCTCCGCTCAAGAAGTTCCGCGCATTTTTCGGGTTTTGGAATTTTCTCCGGCACCAGAAATTCCGCACACACACATCGCAACTCTCCCGAAAAGCCAAGGTCAGCCGTAGGGAGAAAACCACCCGAGGATCCAGGCGCTTCCGAGGGTCACCACACCACATGGGGCGGGTAACAGGTAAAACTACACATTTGTTTGCAGGTACGGGATCGCTTACAGGTAACTCAGTGCGTAGAACGTCTGAGTTGCCTCCGTCCCGAATCGAATACTTTGACTTTCGTCTTACGAGACTATCGTCTCTTCAGACTCAGTCAAAGTGGGGGCTTCGTAGACACCATAAAATGTGTCTCCCCAAATGAGTAATCCGTGATGAAACATACCGCGTCGCGTTTGTTTCGAATCAGAAAAGATGCTTTGAATTCATAAAAGTTGGAATACGCGAGGTCGTACTCGGAATATTGAGCAAGGTCAAAGGCAAGGCAAAATATTTTCTTACGGTTTTTTCAAAGGTTTTCAAAGGTTTTCAAAAGGTTTTCAAAGGCGATTCTCTGCTTTTTGATGTTCATACATGTCCGTTCAATTTTCTGATCCGCATATTTTTAAATTTATTTTTCTGATTTTTCTATGATTTTCTATGAATTTGCATGTTTAAATACGCAGAATACGCAGAAAATACATGAATAATTAGAAGAATACTCGGGAAATACGTGGAACCTTCTAGAAACATTCTAGAATCCTTGCTTGGAGAGCAAGGGTGTCTAGGTGCGTTGAATCAAGGGAAATCACGAATAAAATCGGAGGAAATCAAAATATTCGAGGTTTTTGGAAAAAATATACAAAATCATTTGAGCGTATATACGCAACTAATGAGCGCGTATATACGCTCAACAGGAGCGTATGATACGCTCAAACAGCGAGCGTATATACGCCAACTATACATACGAAATTGCCAAAAATTTGGTTTGAAGGGGAGCAAGCGTATATACGCTGCAAGTGAGCGTATATACGCAGGAAGCCAGCGTATTACGCTCACTTTTGCAGCTATATACGCAGGGTTTCATGGCCTCTGTTTTGCCTCGTGCCTATAAATACTCCCTGCTTGCTCAGGTCCGAACACCATGACTTCATATCTATCCTACGCATACTCTCTCTCTTCTCAAAATATCAAAACACGTCAAACACATTATAACTTTCGTATTTAGTCAGCATCGATTCTCTTTCGATCAACAGCGATAACAAAGGTTTGAATTCTGAGAATTACTACCATAATCTCTCTCACTTTCTTTTAATTTGACCTACCATTGTTATGAGTTTTAATTAATTAAACAATGTAGAAACTACTTTTAATTGTTTCATGTAAATTGTAGGGTTTTCACATAGTTTTCAAGGTTTCATGGTTTTGGTTTTCATTTCATTTCATTATTATTATGATTGTCATACTAACGATTCTTTATTCTTGTTATAGCAATTGAAGGCGAGAGATCCATTGCCTTGCGTTTTTATCAAGGACTAACAATCATTTTCTTTTTCATGTAGCAATTCAAGGCAAAGGTATTCGTTTCATTGCGTTTTACAAACTAACTTTTGTTTCTTTGCAGATTTAGGGTAAGACGAGTTTGCATATACTTTGGAAGTTCATAAACTTCATATTATTGATATTGTCATTGTTGTATAACTTTGTATATACTTTTGCTAAACAAAGACGGAATTATGTGAATCACTTTAAATCAGATTAACTATGGACACCTGTTTTAGGCACCGTTTTTAACATGATTCAATACAAAGTGGTCACAATTTCTAGTTAGGTAGTCTCTCGTGCATAATAGAAACATACTCACTTAACACAATCTTTAGGGTTAGGACGCTTCTAAGGTGCTAAAAATGTAAGTTGTTGTGCATCAATAAATCGTTGTTTAATGGAATTACAATGAGACCGAATAGGAGGCCGCTACATGCGGGCAAATGGGTTACAGATCTGATTCGTACCATGTCCCCGACCCACGACTGGTTACTTGATTGGACGTGGGGCCATTGTTTTGCACCAACGTTCGGGCGTCCGTAATAACCTTTCTAGCACGGGTGGCGACTCCCTCATTCGACACACTACCCCAACGCACTCAGTGCGGGATCCGTGGCTCAAGCCACGCCACAAGCACCTCGATGTAGTACCAAGCCGCGCGCCCGCTATACGCTGAGGGCGCGCCGCACGTCCTACACTATGAAATGCATGATGTGAACTAAAGATGACCATGACTTATGAAGTGTTGTGTTAAGGTCTAGAACTATACAATGGCTAGGACCATACATGCAACTATTACAAGACACGTGATACAGTCAACTATGGTCGGTCTTAGGTTAAGTCATAAGATGTACCATGCCTAAAAGTAGAGCTTGGTCCATGTTTTCACCGCTAGCATTAGCGATGTATGGCCAAGATACCTCTTAGCACACGATCAGTAACACGTGCCACACATGGATGGCGGATAGGACTTGCCTTGCCATGCGATCAATTAACCACATGCAAACCAAGGTAGTATCCCCCCTTATGGTAGTCTCGAGCATAGAAACATGCCATATCGGAGACCAAGGTGCCTAAGTTGTGACCTTATGCGAAGGGTCACATGCAAAATGCCAACAAATTCAATAACCGTGATGATAGAATTACGAGACTTTTCAGTCTGTCCACTTCACCTAACGGTGATTATTCCCAGTGAAGTCGCCAAATTGTAGGACGTGGGCCGCCGCTCGGCGTATAGCGGGCGCGCAGCTTGGTACTACATCGAGGTGCTTTGCGTGGCTTGAGCCCACGGAACCCGCACGTGAGTGCGTTGGAGGTAGTGTTGTCGAGTAAGGGGAGTCGCCACCTGTGCCTATAAAGTTTATTCACGGACGCCCGAAACGTTGGTCCAAATCAATGGCCCTACGTTCTGATCCAGTAACCAGTTCGTGGGTTCGGGGACATGGTACGAATCAGATTTGTAACCCAATTCGCCCGCATGTAGCGGCCTCTACTCGGTCTCATTGCAATTCCCATTCATCACGGTTATTGAATGCACATAACTTACATTTTTAGCCCTTAGAAGCGTACTAACCCTAAAGATTACTACGAAAGTGTGTTTCTATTATGCACAAGAGACTACCTAACCTAGAAATTGTGACCACTTTTGCATTAATCAGTTAAAACGGTGCCTAAAAACCGGTTGTCCATAGTTATCTGATTTTAAGTGATTCACATAATTTCCGGTCTTTAATTAGAAAAATATACAAATGATAAATAATGACAATGCGAAGTATATGAGATTCAAACATATATACAAACCAATCTTACCCTGAATCGCAAACAAAACAATGTTAGTTCGTAATAAAAAACGAGCGAAATGAATCTTCCGCCTTGAATCGCTATATAAGGACAAACAAAACAAATGTTAGTTCATAATAAAAAACGAGTGAAATGAGCCTTCCGCCTTGAATGGCTATACAAGGATAAAAAATTGTTAGTATTGACAAGTGATAATAATAATGAAAATGAAATTAAAAGTATGAAAACAATGAAAAACTTAAAAACGTTGATGACAATCCTACATATTTACATGGAACAATTAAATAGTGAGTTTCTACATGTTTGTTAATTAGATCGAAATCTAATAGTTATTATGAGAAAACAGTATGTTTAGTGGCGAGTAATCTCAGAAATAAACCTTGTTATTGCTTGTTGAATCGAAACACGAATCGATGCTTAGAACTCAAGAACGATGTATTTGGAGGTTTGAGAGAGAGAGAATACGCAAGTTAGGGACGGAGAGAGAGAGAATAGACGTGTGTTGAAAAAACCGTGTTGTGTTTCGAATGAGCAAGGCACGTATTTATAGGCGGGAGGAAAAGGGGAGAAAAACCCTGCGCATATACGCAGGTCTGCGTATATATTCTCCGCGTATTTTTTTTTTATTTCCTCCGATTTTTTTCCATAATACGTGATTCGCTTTGATTCGACACACCTAGACACCCTTGCTCTCAAAGCAAGAGTTCTAGAGTGTTCTAGAAGGTTCCACGTATTCCGGAGTATTTTTTGTGTATTTTGTATTTTTTTGTATTTTCTGCGTATAAAAACTTATAAAAATCAAGAAAAATAAAGAAAATCAGAAAAATGATCTAAAATACTGGGAGTCAGAAAATGTGAAGAGTGTGATGAAAAAGTGGAAATTATGGAGATCACCAATATTAAAAATCCTAAAAATAGAAAGAAACCTAAAAATAGAAAATAATAAATAAATAAAGAAAATGTTTTTGCCCCTTTTATTTTGTCCTTTGCTCAATAGTTCCGAGTATGACCTTACGTATTTTCAACTTTTGTGAGTTCAAAGCATCTTTTCTGAGTCGAAACAATCGCGAGACGCGGTATGTTTCATCACTGATTACTCTTTGGGGAGACATTTTTTAGGTGTCTACAGGCCCTTGCATTCTTGCATTCATTCTAGGAGAGTGACCATGGAATTAGACATGCATTTGCACCTGATCCATATGTTCAATATGACCAAGGGAGTTCACTAAGGTTTATTTCTTTTGAATAGGGTGAAGTCGTCTCCATAGCCCTTGCTTGACCCGAAGAGTTGAAGCCCTAGCCCAATCCAAACCTAACCTTCCTCCAACCTTCACCACCCATTAGCCTTAACACCACAAAAGGCCTCCCGAACAAGAAAAGATCCAAAAGCTTGTCGAGCAAGTTCAAGAGCTTGAAGCTAAGATCAAGGAGTTCACCTCGAGCACTTCCTTGACAAGCTAGTTGAAAAGGCGATCCAAAAAAGCCATCGACCCACCTTTTACCAGACCAACCTCCTCTTGACCCTAAACATTCAACCAAACTATCAAACGATTTCTCACCGAAGACATACCCAAGTTCAAGCCGACTGATGACCCTCGATTTCATATAAAGCGATTTAAGACCACCATGGCACTTAAAGGGGATTGACTTGCCTTGTTTCCAATGGTCTTTCCCTTCCTTGGAACCGATATGTCAGAAGTGGTTCTATTCACTTCCTGAGAGAGGAAATAGCTACTTGGGAAGACATCATCCACGCATTCATGGCAAGATACAAGGTAACATTCAGACCCAAACATCCTTCCGAGAGCTTGAAATCCTTAACTAGGAAAAGAACGGGGTTCACTACCTATCTGACTAGATGGGAGGAGTTGCTGCCACCCTAGTCTCGCTCCTACTGAAGAAGAGATGGTCACACCTTCATTTTCTGGCCTCCGGCCAGAATACAAAAGATCATCTCAAAGTATCGAGGCCTTACCACATTCGCAAAGTCTACGACAGTGGAGTGGACATAGAGGATGATCTTCTTCGATTTCCATGATCAGTAGGGTCTTACTCTTAGGGTCGAGTCGGAGAGTGCCTTTTCCCTAAGACTGTGTATCATTTCTTTTCTCCATTTCGGGTCTATGTCATTAGGTTTAGGATTAAATTCTGCAATTAGCCTCTGTGTATAAATCCTTTTGGTAATTAATAAAACTTCAATTTATCATTATCTCTCTAGCCTCCATATAATTTGTGCTTCTAATTTAATGGAATCAAACAAACTGATGACCTCACACTTAAATGGACATTGCCAAGAAGGCCTTATTTCATAATTCCACAAAATAACCTCTTCCCTCCATTCCCTTCATCACATCAAATCAAAATCCTTGCAACCCTTTGAGCCATAAACCTATCATTCAGCCTATCTTTCTTTCATCACCCACATCTACCTAACCCTTTGGATCAAACGGTGCGTAGGAAAAGACATGTGCAAAAGAAAAAAGAGAAGAATAAAATGGGCAAAAGGAAAAAGAAAAGTTCAATGCCAGTTATACAAAAGTCATCAAAAATGCAAATCAATCAAAGTTCAAAGCCAATTCAAATAAAAATTCAAAGTCTAAAAAGCACACGCGCACCCTGGGTCACTCCATGATCATCGAGCCTTTTTCAACCCTCAAACCACATCCGTCACATTAAAATCACAAAAAGCCCTCTCACACGAGCATTGTCCAAGTCATCATCAAGAACTACGACGGTCAAGTTCCAAAAGGATACGTAGGAAGCCTCTTCTCGAGGTTCGACCCAATAACTCAATAACGTTCAGAGGTCCACTCTCCAAGTTGGTTTGATTCTCTTAAGGCTAGAAGCACAAATTCCTAGTGTAGCACCCGACATAGACCTCGAGCTTGAACCTAACATAATCTAAGCCAACCAACATCAATTCCCATTTACTTACCCTATGTCACAAATTTTAGCCTTGTCTTTTTTGAACCTTTAGCCTATTCTTATACACTCTTAAGGGGCTCCCTCAACTCTTCCTTAGGCTATCATTCTGTACAATCATCCATGCGTCCTCCTCAAAGCTCGCATTGCAATTTCTCCATGTTTCTCACCTCGATGCGACTTCAAACTCAAGTCCCCGATTTGGGCAAATCAAATGCACAATCCCAATACCTTCATCCCTTAACCATTACCACCACCAAAAAAAAGCATAAAGCCCAAGACCCCATTGACTCCACAAAATCACTAGCCTTAACTTTACTCCCCAGCCTCGATCAAGCTGGGGGCTCACCCACTAAACTAACACATCAACACCACAAATTAAGCCCATTCCCAACACACCCAAACTCCCATGGTTGGGGCTCACTTGCATTACAAGCGTCGCCTTTCGCTCGAATGGGGGCTTGAGACGGCTCCATCCCACAATCCAAAAACATCTTACCATTAATCAATTTCCTTGGTCATTTCATGCATTAGATCTAGGAATGCGACTTGCATTAACACATGTTGTCATTATAAGCACTCATACGCACCATCATGCCTTGGAGTCTACATACATCATCATGCATATGCATCCTGCACAAACACATTACATTGCACATTGCACCACCTCTTACACGAGGCTAGGGCCCATCTTAATGCAGTTGCCTACACACGCCTATACGGCATTCATTGCTATACGCGATTGTTGCTATACGCAACAGCTCCTTTACACACTTCGGGTTTTGGAATTTTCTCCCGCACTAGAAATTCCACATACACATTCTCTGGTTTGATTTTTCCCACACCAGAAATCCGCATACACACATGGCATTTTCCTACGCCTATAAGGCATTCATGCGCTATACGCGATTGTTGCAACACGCAATTCTTCCCGAAAAGCCATGGTCAGCCGTAGGGAAGACATCTACACATAACCTCCCCGAAAAGCCAAAGGTCAGCCGTAGGGGAAATTTCCGAAGGAACGAGGCGCTTCCACGACTTAGTTCTCTTCCGAAAAGCCCAAGGTTCAGCCGTGGGAGCATTTACATCATAACTCTCCCGAAAAGCAAGGTTCAGCCGTAGGGAAATCTCCGAAGGAACGAGGCGCTTCCAACGGAGCTAACATCCATTACTTCTTCTCCCGAAAAGCCAAGGTCAGCGTAGGGAAGAACTCTGCATCATTACTTTTCCCGAAAAGCCAAGGTCATCCGTTAGGGAAAGCTACCTGAGGAACGAGCGCTTCCGAAGGAATTACATCACGTTACTCTTCTTGAAAAGCCAAGGTCAGCCGTAGGGAAGATCTCTGAAGGAATCAGTCATTTCCGACAGAGTGCATCATCTTTTCTCCTGAAAAAGCCAAGGCCAGCCGCTAGGAGAAAACCGCCCGAGGATCCAGCCGTAGTGTAACAGGTAAACTAACCTTTTTGTAGGTACCGGCGAAAAAGGGTAAACTCGGGGTCGCAGAACGTCTTGAGTTGCTCTCCGCGTCCCAAATCGAAACTTTGACTTTCGTCTTACGGAGACTTTCGTCCCTCCAGACTCAGTCAAAGTGGGGCTTCTGTAGTAACCTAATGTGTCTCCCCAAATGAGTAATCGATGATGAAACATACCACGTGTCGCGATCGATTTGACTCTGAAAGACGCAGCCGAACTCGTGAAAAGCTTGAAATATGTGAAGTAATACTCGAAACCATGAAAGCAAAGGTCAAATAAAGGCAAAAAGTATCTTTCTTTATTATATCTAATTTTTAGAATTTTCTTTTTAAATTAGGAATTTTTAAAATAATTGTTTTGGTAATTTTCATGATTTTCATTTTCATTGCATTCTTCCTCATTTTTCTGAGTTCACCTATATTTTAGATTATTTTCCTGATTTTTCTACAATTTTCTATGATTTTTACAATATTTACAAAATCAAAAACGCAAAAAATACAAAAAAGAAGAAAATACACGAAATACCGTAGAAATACAGCGAATGTTCTAGATCGATTTCTTGGGGAAAGAAGGCGTCCACATTAACAAACATCACCCGGAATCGCAAGGAGATTCGCGTATAATCTCGAGAATAATCGAGATTATATACGCTCAAGAAGCGTATTATACGCTCACCGAGCGTATATCGCTCCCTCGAGCGTATATACGCTCCTCTTGGCGTATATATGCTCCTTTTCAGCGTATATACGCTCGTTCCTCATACGTGCCTTAAATACAGCCTTTGCTTCACTTTCGGGAGGATTTTCAACACGTTCACAAGCCGTACATTTGTCTACACTCACTGTCACTCCTTACTCATACAATCACGAGTTCTTGCTTCCTTTCGGGTCACTTTGAAGAGCGATATTAGGTATACCTCTCGAGGTTACTCACCCAAAACCTCATTTTCGCTTCCTTCTAACTTGATTAACAACTATTCGAGTCTCATGTCAACTAATAAAATGTAAAACAAACCTTTTTAATCGCTTCATGTAAATATGTAGGATTATTTATCACTTTATGGTTGTTTTCGTTTTCATTAACTCTATTATCCTTCTCATTTCCTCGTTGTCATTAACGTTGCTTGTCATTACTAACGTCTTCTTTGCATTTTTGTATAGCAAGCTTTAACGGGGCGCTTTCTTCAATCAATACAACATGTTTGTTTGATTTTGTTTAGCGGATCGATTCAAAGGCGCTATCATTATATTATATATTTTTCTATACATTTGTTGTTTGCAACGACAAAGGTAAGATGATGTATATTTGTATATGCATATTGTATATATGTTTTGTATTGCATTTCGTTTGCTCTTTAAATAAAGCCAGAATTATGCGAATCAGATTAAAGTCAGATTAATCATGGACAACCGGCTTTTAGGCACCTTTTTAATTTGACTAATATCAAGTGATTCACCATTTTCTTAGCTAGGTAGTTGTTTGTGCATAATAGAAACCTATTTTGTAGTAACATTTTAGGACTAGTGCGCTAATAAGGTTTTGAATATGTAAGTTGCATGCATCCAATAATTGTGTTTGAATGGAATTACAATGAGACCGAGTAGAGGCCGCTACATGCGGGCGGATTGGGTCAAAGATTCAATCCGTACCATGTCCCCGAACCCACGAACTAGTTACTGGATCAGAACGTGGGGCCATTGTTTTGGCACCAACGTTTTGGGCATCTGTGATTAACCTTTATAGGCACGGTGGCGATCCCCTTACTCGACAACACTCCCCCAACGCACTCACGTGCGGGTTCCYTGGCTCAAGCCCTCGACACACATCGATGTAGGCCCAAGCCCCTCGCGGGGTTGGCCCACGTTCTACAGTAATATTTGGCAATGCAAGAGGAAGATTGCTGCAGTTAGAGTGCTTTCGTCCTAGGGTTTTGCCCCTTACAATGATACTATTCATGCAAATTTACAAGCAAAACACCCTTCATTTCCGGAACCTATCTTACCGAATACCCCCGTTGATCATCACCTTGTTACTACTTCCGGTGTTATGTTAGAGCAGATTGGGGCTTTTCACGTGGTACTTCATGTGGTAGAGACAGCTTGCGCGCTCAACACCTCTTGGATTGCTTGGGGGGTGTTGATGTCCTTGCTTTTTATGAGTTGGTGGGTGCTATTACTCAGGTAGTAAATTTGTTTCTTGTTGGAAAGTGTCCTGCTGAACTTGGGGGATACATTGCTAGTACCCCTCTTACACCGCTTCTTAAGCCTGGCGGTGGTATTCGGCCTATTGCTGTGGGCACCATTTAGAGGCGCCTTGTTTTTAAGGTCGGAGCAGCGTTGATTGGTCCGCGCATAGGGAACTACTTAGGAGGTCTCCAGTTTGGAGTTGGGGTTCTTACTGGAGGCGAGGCTATTCTACATGCTGTCAATCGTCTCGTTGAGGCTTGTGGGGCCGATGTTGGCCTCTCCATGTTATTGGTGGATTTTCGGGATGCGTTCAATTTAATTGATTGATTTGCTTTGTTAGGTGAGGTTCGAGAACATTGTCCTGCTCTTTCACGTTGGGTTGAATACTACTACTCTTCTCTAGCGAGGTTATATTATGGGGAGCATACCTTATGGTCTTGCCAAGGTGTGCAGCAGGGGGATCCTCTCGGCACTTTGCTTTTTTGCTTTGGTTCTACATCCGTTTGTGTGTCGCATTAGAGACTCTTTATTTTGATCTTTCTCTTCAAGCTTGGTACTTGGACGATGGCACTATCATTGGTGATACTTTGGTGGTTGGTAAGGTCCTGGAGATGATTTTAGAGGAGGGCCCTCAGCTAGGTCTCTACGTGAATGTTTAGAAGACGGAGGTCTTTTTGCCATCTAAGGACCCACGAGGTCGACTTGTGGGTGTCTTTCCTCTAGGTATTGCTCGGCCTGCGCAAGGTGTTAAGTTTCTTGGTGGTAAGGGCGGCAAATGGGTTGTGTCGTGCCAGCTTCGTGTTCGTATCGAATATTTTTCGTGTCGAAAAACTCCAACCCTAACTTGACCTGAATTTTTTTTAGTGTCAGGTTTTTTAGACCTAACCCGACCTGAATTTTTTTGGGTCGACCTTATGACCCATTTTGACCTGATTTTATTATCTTCGGAAAATAATTCCAAAAATTAGGTGCGATGAACCCGAATATGACCTGATTTTGTCAGGTCAACCAGAATATATGAACCCGGATACACCTATTGTAACTTGAATTTTTTAAGCTACCATTTGTAATACTTAGTAATACAAAGTACTTAAGTACATACCATAATAAATAATAAAGTGACACAAGTTTACAAAATACTTTTGAATTTGAACAACCTCCCTTACTAACGATTTGTCTAATTTTTTGCAATTTTTAGAGGTTCTTTTGGATTTTTCTTAAGAAATAGAAGAGAGAGAAAATGATTGGGTTGAAAACTGAATGAAGGAAAAGAGAAGGAGTGGATAACGGCGGAGAAGAATAAGAGTGGGTGGGTAGTAAAGTTAGGGCTTTGGGGATTTACCGATTTTTTTTAGCTTTCGTTTATTTTTCATTATTTTTAAAGTTGGACACTTTTTATTTTTCGTGCCATTTCGTGTTGGTTTCGTGTCAAAAATTTCAATCCGAACCTAACCCATTTTTTAGGTCGTGTTCGTGTCGAGCTATTTTCGTTTTTGTGTCCGAAAATTCGGACCTAACTCGCTTTTTTTAGGTCGGGTTCGTGTCGTCTCAGTTTTTGCCTCCCTTACCTGGTGGCCGTGTCATTGCGGATCCTTCTTTCTGTCAAGAGTTGGTCTCGGAGCGGGCTTCGAAGATTATTGTGTTGATGGATGTTGTTGCTCGGCTTAATGATCCCCAGTGTCAGTTATTGCTTCTT
The DNA here is from genome assembly GCA_008642245.1 of Bassia scoparia. Classification (NCBI taxonomy): domain Eukaryota; kingdom Viridiplantae; phylum Streptophyta; class Magnoliopsida; order Caryophyllales; family Amaranthaceae; genus Bassia; species Bassia scoparia. The sequence goes on along the minus strand of SNQN01002447.1, from coordinate 55,070 downwards.
CGTGTGTGTATTGGAGTTTCCAAACTCTACTTTGCTTTGCGCACTTGTCTGCCTTGTCTTTTTCAAACGGCTCAGTTATCCTTTGATGCGGCTCTTTGGGGTTCTTTGGAGTGCATTGTGACTGCTTCGGGGCCTGGTTTCGGGGATTGGCAATGGCGGCTTGCCACCTTATCTTTTGCTGGTGATGTTCGGCATTATGCTTTCCTTGCATCGCGTTTGCAGTCTTCTAGTTTACAAGCTTCGCTTCTTCAGGTTTCTAGTGTTGTTGTCCCAGGACTTGCCTTTGATGAGGCCCTAGGTCTTTTCAACAGGACCATGGAAACAACCTTATGAGTCGCCCTAGTGAGATCGCTGCCCCCACACTCATGAAGAAATTGGCAGACATATATTTCACGAAGGTTACTTCTGGTGCGGAATCCACCTTCTCCTTATCTTCACGTCAAGTTGCCTTATGAAAATCACAACAGAGGGATCACTCTTCAGCTTGGTTGCGAGCGGTCCCGATCTCGGGTCTAGGCCAGACCATGAACGGTAGGACTTATCGTTCAGTTCTTTGCTATCGATTGGGTGTTCCGTTGTTCTCTGCTTCGACGCCGTGTTCTGCTTGCTCTTGGGTCTTCGTTGGCGACATTTATGGGGATCATGTTGTGTCCTGTGCTGCGATCGTGGGTATTAAACATCGGCACAATGTTGTTCACGACACACTTCTTATTGTTTGTTCTCGCTCTGGGATTTCCGCTCGTAAGGAGGTAAACATTGGGCTGACTAGCGAGGGCGACGGGGCTCTTCGACCGGCGGATATTTACTGTATACTTGGGATAGCGGCCTAGATGTGTGCATCGACCTGACAGGATCTTAACCTCTGACGCAGTCTGGGTTGTTAGACTTTGTTCCTGGTGGGGTGGTTGCTGCGGCGGCACAACGAAAGCAAGACAAGTATGCGGCGAGGTGTCGGGACATTGGCTACGGCTTTCTTCCTTTTTCCTTTTCTTCTTTGGGGGAATTAGATAAGGGAGCTGTTGCGCTTCTGAAGCGGATCCAAACTTACACCAGGGCTCAGGACATCGGCACACGTGCTACTGCTCACATCTTTGGCAGGATAGGATTTGCGATAGCTAGAAGAGTGGGGGCCCAGAGTGGCAGGATAATAATAATAATAATAATAATAATAATAATAATAATAATAATAATAATAATAATAATAATAATAATAATAATAATAATAATAATAATAATAATTTCTACGAGTGAGAGAGTGCGGCGAGTGTCTCTGCCACTGCAGTTCAGGCGAAATTCAGGCGGCCCAGCAGCCCAGCGGCCCAGCGCCTAGCGGCGGTTTCCGGGCTCAATTCAGGCGGCCCTTTGGCGGTTCGTGCGGCCCTCAATTACGGTGTCCCAGCGGAGATTCAACGGTTTGGGTTGGCAGCAGCTGCGTCTGTGTGGGTGGGTTCGTGCAGTCTCAGGCGTTGTGGGTTAGCGCTTAAGGCGACTACCACGGCCTCTTTCAGGCGGCCCATCGGCGGTGTCCTAGGCCTCAATTCAGGCGGCCCTCCTACGCTGCTTCCTGGTTTGGGCGGGTTTCGTGGTGGTTTGGTCTGCTGCGTTTATTGTTGGTTTGGGTGAGTTTCGTGTGTTTCTGGTGGTGTTGGTTAGCGGTGCCTTCGGTGGTCGGACAGCAGGTGCGTCCTCTGGTGGTGGTTGGATTTCGTGGTGTATCGGGGTGTGGGTGGTGCGTTTCAGGGGTTTTTTCTGGCGGTTTCGGCAGCTTTTTCGGGGTTTTTCTGGTGGGTTGCGCAGCACAGTAGGTGTTTTAAAGGCGCCCTTTCCTCGTTGTGGTGGTCCGTGGTTCGAACCAGCTTGGGGGCTCGTTTGTGTGGTTGTCAGGTGATGTTTGGAGTGCGATTGGGTGTCTTCGGTTGCCGTTGGGTTTCGTTGGAGGTATTCTTTGTGCTTATTCTTTAGGCCTTTGACTTTTGAGCTTTGACTTTGGGCTTTGACTTTTGGACCTTGGCTTTTGGACTATTGAACTTTAATTACTTATTTATGCCGCCTCGGCTTCGCTTTCATTGTCCGTTGTGGGTCATCATGGTTGTCATGATGGTGGGGCCATGGACTGTTAAAAGCTACTTGCTCACTCCATCTTTCGAGACCGGCATTGTTTGTGAGGGTGCGCGTACGAGAGACTCGCCAACTTCTCACTACTGATTTAGCTTTCGAGAGCGAACAACTTTCCGTCGTATGGTGTTTGCTATGTGGTGTTTGTTACAAGACGCATACTCTCGTTCTAGGTTACACATGAAGATGTGAGGGTACTTTTTTGTAGGACCCGCTGATTCTGGGATGGTGTCGTTCGGTTCGTTCTTTACGGTTTTCCTAAGCCGCTCGCCACCTCTCCTGTGGACCCTGTTCTAGTTCACGATTTATTCTCCTCTGCATCCTCTCTCCTTTGATGGTACACTTCTTCATCGGTTCTTTCCAAGCGGTTATCCACCGTGAAATCTATCCCCCAAGTGTCGTTTGGGGTTTTCACGGATTCTAAAAGAAGCACTTGATAAGGTGGTTAGCAATTCGACTGACTTATCTCTTGGGTTCGCTTGCTTGTGTTGCCTCTCTGGTCCTCAAAACCTTTCTTCCTCGGAGTAGTCGTGAGTGCTCTCTCGGCTGTTAGGCGTCATCGACAGGAAGAGTGTATTACCTCTGCCATTCGACTTGGACGTGTGTCAGCGGTGCTGAGCCACTTGTGCGTGACATGGACAGTTGCTCCTTCTGTTGGACTGACGGATGGGGGTAATGTTTTGTCTAGCGGCCACCTTAGATTGTAGGAAGATTTCTGACGGTCATTAACTGCTGCTAGTTCGGTGTTTCTTCTTCGGGGCTTGCTCCTTACAACGATGATACTCTGCTGCTGTGGAGGCTAGCACCCTTCTTGCCCCTGTTCCTGTTCTGCGCGGTTCTCCGTGGATCACCACCTCATGCTGCTGTTCTCTGTTGTTTGGAGCAAATTAAGGGTTTTCACGCGGTACGTTTGCGGACGTGATGGTTTGCGTGCTAACACCTTCTCGATTGCCTTAGTGGTGCTGCTGTTGCATCTCAGATGAGTTAGTAGGGTCTATCACGAAGGGTTGTTAATTTGTTTCTCTCTGGTGCTTGTCCCGCCGCTTAGTGCCTATGTTGCTAGTCGCCACTAACGCCTCTTGTCAAGCCCGGGGTGTGGTATTAGGCCCATCGCTGTGGTACTATTTGGAGACGCCTTGTTCTATAGGTTGGAGCTGCTTTGGTTGGTCCGCGTTTGGGTCGTTATTTCAGTGGTCTCCAATATGGTGTGGGGTTTTCCGGCGGGTGGCGAGCTATCCTTCATGCTGTTAACAGGTTGGTTGAGGCTCGTGGGACTGAGGTTGGCTTCTTTATGTGTTGTTGTTCGTTTCAAAATGCTTCAATTTGGCGATTCGTTCTGTCTTTAATTCGTGGTTTCGTGCTCATGTGTGCTCTTTCTCGCTGGTGTAGTTTTGTTATTCTTCACCAGCTGCGCTTATTATGGACGGCATACTTTGTTGTCTTGTCAAGGGGTGCAACAGGTGATCCTCTTGGTCCTCTTCTTTTCGCCTTGGTTCTACATCCGTTGGTGTCGGTATCAGGGACTCCTTTCGCCTGAGCTTGCAGCTTGGTATTTGGATGATGGAACTATCTTGGTGATACTTGGTGGTTGGCCAAGTTTTGCAGATGATTTTCGACGGAGGACCTAGTCTTGGCCTTCATGTTAACGTCGCAAAAACAGAGCTCTTTTGGCCTACCGAGGACCCACGGAGTCGTCTTGCAGGGTCTTTCTCCGATATGCTCGGCTTCCTTGGTGTTCGGTTGTTAGGTGGGCCTGTAGTGCGGATTCTTCCTTTTATGGGACCTTGTTTCACAGAGAGTGTCAAAGAACTATTGAGCTCATGGATGCTGTGCTCAACTTGATGATCCTCAATGTGAGTTGTTACTTCTTCGTGCGTGTACTGGGTTCGAAACTCTACTTTGCTATGCGTACTTGCCCACCTAATCTTTTCGAGGCGGCTCAATCTCCTTTGATGTCGCTTTGCGAGCTTCCTGGAACGCATTGTCACAGCTTCGGGTCCTGGTTTTGGTGATTGGCAATGGCGGCTTGCACCTTACCCTTTGCTTACGGTGGTTTGGGTGTTTATTCAGAGGGTGATGTTCGGCACTATGCTTTTCTTTCTCGCGGTTGCAGTTTCCAATTTACAGGGTATACTACTTAGCATTCCGGCGTTGTTGGTCTTGGGTCGGCCTTTGATGTGCATTGGGTCTTTTTAATAGGACCGTGGAGACTGACCTTATGCGTAACCCTAGTGAGATCGCTGCCCCAAAGCTCATGAAGAAACTGGCAGATTTGTATTTCACGAAGGTACTGCATTGCTCTTTCCACTTACTCCTTGTCTACCCGTCAGGTTGCCTTGTGGAAATCTCAACAGGGGGATCATGCTTCTGCTTGGCTACGGGTGGTTCGATATCTGGTTTGGGCCAGACTATGAACGGTAAGACTTATCGTTCTGTTCTTTCTTATCGGTTGGTGTTCCTTTATTCTCCGTTTCGGCTCCTTGTTCTGCTTGCTCGCGGGTTTTTGATGGAGATATTTTTGGGGATCACGCTGTTTCTGCTCGGGGTTGCTGGGTATCAAGCACCGTCACAATGTTGTCCGCGATACTCTTCTTGACATTGTTATCGATCTGGGATTACTGCTCGTAAGGAGGTAAATGTTGGTTGACTGATGGATCGACGGGTTTCGACCGGCGGATGTTTTGCTCTATTCTGGATGACGGCTTGGATGTGTGTGTTGATCTGACGGGTTCTTCTCCTTTGACGCAATCTGGGTTTGTGACTTCGTTCCTGGTCGTATGGTGGCGTAGCAGCTCAGCGGAAGCGGAGAAGTATTTGGCGCGTTGTAGGACAATTGGATATGTTTCCTTCTTTTTCCTCTCTTCTTTGGGGGAATTAGATAAGGGAGCTGTTGCGCTTCTGAAGCGGATTCAGACGTTCCCAGGGCCCAGGACATTGGGGCACGTGCAGCTGCTCACATCTTCAGTCGGATAGGCTTCTCTATTGCTAGAGGGTGGGGGCCCAGATTGTATCTCGCTCCCCTCCAACTTCTTGTAGATCACTTGTCCTTTTTTGTTGCTTGTAACGCTTACCACGTTTTGGTGTTTATATATAATAATAATAATATAATAATAATAATATAATAATATAATAATAATAATAATAATAATAATATAATATAATAATAATAAAATATAATAATAATAATAATATAATATAATAATAATAAAATAATAATAATGATGATGATATGATGAGATGATGATGATGATGATGATGATGATGATGATGATGATGATGATGATGATGATGATGATGTTGATGATGATGATGATGATGATGATGATGATGATGATGATGATGATGATGATGATGATGATGATGATGATGATGATGATATGATGAATGATGATGATGATGATGATGATGATGATGATGATGATGATGATGATGATGATGATGATGATGAATGATATGGACGATGACGATGACGATGACGATGATGATGATGATGATGATGATGTGATGAGAGATGATGATGACGATGATGACGAGGACTGAATGACGATGATGACGATGATGACGATGATGACGATGATGACGATGATGACGATGATGATGATGATGACGATGATGAGATGATGATGATGCTGATGATGGTGATGAGGATGATGATGATGATGATGCACTACTACATAAATATCTTAGGCAACACTTTTTTTCGTTGCATTAGATAGGCAAAACCGTTGCAAAGGTTTAGGCAACGGTTTCTAAACGTTGTGTTTGCTGCGTTGCCTTAGATCTAAGGCAACGGTTTTGGCACCTTAGGCAGGTTTTATATCAGTAAGCACAACTGTTGCCAAAGATCTTACGCAACGCTTTTTGAACTATCACACACTTATTTGATTTGGTTGAACCGTTGCCTAATATCTTAGGCAACGTTTTATTAAACTATTGCAACGCTTTTTGATTGACTAACCGTTGCCTAAGATCTTACGCAACACTATTCAGGCTTTCGCACACTTAAGGATTTAACTAAAACGTTGCATTAGAGTTTATGCAATAACAATTTACCTATTGCAACACTTTAGCTAAATGAAAATCGTTGCATTTGGTAGTCTATTTGATAAACATATTACCTAATGCAACGCTTTCTATAATAATATCATTATATAAATAAAATGATATATACATGTTTACGTATATATATAATTGTGCAGCCCAGTTTTCGTATATATAGAAACTAAAATTACGATTAGATGAATGACATCTATTAATAGACATCTAAATTAAAATGATACGTTTACACCATTAAAAAGTAAAAGAAATAATTACATTATAATGTCGTTCATTAGAGAACAAGTTACAAAAAGAAAGGCTTTAAGTACAAGTACTTAATTCAAAATCACCTTCTATCACAAAGAGTTGCTAAATACTACGACTATACAAGAGATTCACTATCATCTCTTAAAAACTAGATAAGTCTAGCTAGTAAAAAATGATTAACCAAAATCATATCATTGTCAATGTGTAACGACATTATCTTCCCATGGTTGATCTTGAGCACATGCTCCATGATTTGGCACAATGTATACATGCTTGATGTTGTACCTATTACGGGCGTAGGGACAAGAAGATTAATGAGCCTACTGCAACAAAACACAACACCAAAACCAAAAGCGTAGAACAAGTAAAACACAACAATCTATTTCATTAATCTACTTTGTTTCCGCAATAGATATATTCAATATTTCTTTCTTCCCAACAACATAACAGGAAAAACTCTACTCACTTACTCTTGCAAAGCTCTACTCACATACTCCTTGAAATTAACATTAAGCAATTAATGGATTATCATATCAACAAACAAAACAATCAATATTACATACTTCAATCGATAGCAACAATACGAATACTATATACTGTGCTAAAGAACAAAAACCTTTGTAGTTCTGTTGTATTGCTTTTATCATTATCATTGGGAACTTCAATGATTACTTATTTTATCTTGGAATGAGAACGACATGAATCCATTAAGGAAGATTATTAAGTTTGTTATAAATATAATATAACACTTAAAACTAACTATTTTTTTTGTTTTGAAAAATTGAATAGAAAAAAGTGAATATCATAGGGAGAATCGTTTTCTAAGAAGTCGGTGCTAGTAAGCACTAACATCGCATAAGAATCATTTGGCCACAAAATCGTAACAAGTACAACATATACCAGCTTGGATAGCATCTAGGACCATGTGGTCGACGAAGTATGTATGCTACAATGGCACCTTGGTAAACTATAAAGTTATAAGAAAGTTTCAATTGAAAGTTTATCATTTAGAATATACTGCATTCGATAGAAAAATTATCTTAGTTGATTTTCTTGCATCATAATTGAAATGCTTTATCAGTTGTGGGTGTTCTAAAACACACTAGCTAGGCAGATAGCTAAAATAGAATTCCAGAACAAGTGACACCGCAACAATCCTATGAAAAGCTAGATGGAAACTTGCTTAAACAAAACAAAACTCTTGCTTGAGCCATTGATGCTGTGTACAGTATTTACCACATTATTAGATCATTTGGCTGCTTATTCTTTCCTTGATGGCTTATTGGATCCACAAGCCTACGAAAAGTAAAAGGTTCACCTTAAAATTTCATTAATGAATTCTGCCTAATAAGGTCCATTTAACTACTTGTATTAACATGGACGTATTATTATAGACCAGAGCTTCTAACTAACCTACAACTCTTTTATGGCCACTCTCTTTTACTATAATAATAAGTGTAAGACTTGTTAATACATGGATATAAACTAACACACTGGATGTAGTGCATGGAACAAAGCCTTATTCCATAAGAGGGGTCGTAACATGAACAAAGTGAGTATTATTTCGGGAAGAAATCCACATAATATTGTGAACGCCTCAACGAAATTATCTTTTTGGTTCACTTCAATGACCATACAATAAACTTTATGTGCTTTGCAAGCTTACTACAAGGAGTATCATAACTAAACTAAATTGCAGCTAGATCAAGAGAACAGAATATGGGTTGCCAACATGTTAATACTAAAAAAATCATATATTTATGAGGATGGTAGTTTATAAGAACCTTATACAAAGTATATTACTGTGGCATTCTCAGGGTCTTGTGAGATAATCGGATGATCGTCGATGCACCAAGATACTATAGATCCAAGCAAGAAATATGTTTTCCATTGCAAGACCTGTTACAACAAAGATATTAAAATTATTCAGTTCTCTAATTACAATATCATTTGAAGTGAAAGCTAATCTAATGACGAAGAAATTCTGAACATAAAAAACAGGGGTAATGATTGCTGCAAGACCCTGGAATGCCACAATCATTCCAAATGCATCACTAGCAGGGCAAAGAAATGATTGCTGCTCTCATCTACAAACACAATACAAGAATGTGAAAAACCAAATAGGTAACAGGTACAGACTATCTGATTTCAAAACATACTGAAGCAAAGAATAAATCTTTATGACACAAAATAACAACCGTTTTAAAAGTACAGACAATAAGATAAATAAATAATTCAGAAACACACTAGGCATAATCAACCGAAACAACAGGTTTTCATTTGAACATATAATCAAACACTTGGTGGGCAACATTTCTATGACACTTATAATCCCTAAATTATTCAACCAATTCAACTCTAATTATAAAATAGAACACAACAACATTATTAGATCATATACATATCAAGCATTGTCATCATTTAAAAAAACTGCTGAAATATCTATAAGCTCTCATGAGTGGAAAATATAAGAAAAAACATGAATAATAACTGGAGGAAGATGAATTGAAAATTGTACCTGAAATCAGCCACAATAATCGAAGAAGTTAAAAATATATTAAAGTTGAAATAAAAATACTAGCCAAAAAATTCAGAAAATATATAGAAATCAAAGTTAGACACAACATAATGAACAACATGTAAGAATAAGGAACAAATGAATTATAAGTGATTAGCGAAAACACGGGAAAAACGCAAACAATACTAGCAAAAATTCTAATTCTATATTAATTGAAGCAAACTTTCAAACATCACTTTCAATGGAAATGAATCCAAAATTCAATTGCATTTCGTCCAGAAACCCTCAAAATAAAAGCGAATAACACTTTGCAATTCAACCAAAATGAACGTAATTCCCCAAATTTGTGTCTTTCTTGGCTTGTGGGAGAAAGATTTTTTTTGGTTTGATTGTGAAAATTTTCTGATGTCGGGACTTTGGGGGCTTTTAGGGTGAAGAGAAGAAGAAATGAGTATATGAGTGAATGGCGGGTTTCAAATTTTGGGGAAAATAAGGGGGGAATAATATTGGCTGGGCAATAATAAAACAATCGAAGAAGCTTTTTGCACAGCTTGAACACAAACTGTTGCATTTGTTTCTGAGTTGTTGCATTTGACTATCTAAATGCAGGTTATGTAAAAGTGTGCGTAAACGTTGCCTTAGCTTAAACTGTTGCCTAATCGTTGTCTTAGCTTAAACTGTTACCTAAAACCTGTTGCTTTAGTTAAACCGTTGCATTTAGTGTTGCATTTGCTCTTTTATGTAGAGTGATGGTGATATGATGATGACAGATGAATGATGACGGAGGATGATGATGATGATGACGATGATGATGAATGATGAGATGATATGATGATGATGACGAGGATGATGATGATGTATGACGATGATGACGATGATGATGATGATGATATAATAATAAATAACAACAACAACAACAACAACAACAACAACAACAACAACACAACAACAACAAACAAACAACAAAACAACAACAACAACAAACAAAACAACAACAACAACAACAGACAACAACAACAACAACACAACAACAAACAACAACAACAACAACAACAACAACAACACAACAACAACAACAACAACAAACAACAACAACAATACTAATAATCGAATAGCAATAAAAAGAATAACAATAAACATAACAATAATATAATAACAATAATAACAATAACAATAATAATATATAAAATAAAATAATAACAATAACAATAAACAAAAATAATAACAATCCAATAATATTAATAAAAATAATAACATAACAATTACAATTACAATACAATTTATTATTATTATCATATTATATTATTATTATATTATTATTATTATTAATACAATAATAATATAATAAATAATAATATAATAATATAATAATATAATAATAATAATAATATAATAATAATAATAATAATATTAATAATAATAATAATGTTTTACAAAAGTGTTGGGCTAATGTTTAAAAGTTCACGCAACATATTAATCATAAACTACAACAAGTAGCTAGCATGACTTAACTAACACTACTAAAAAACACCTATCGTGTCCCCTCTAAATGGCCTATCGTGACAATTTGAGGGACGCTGGATAGCCCATTGACAACATAGTACCATCTATTGTTGTTCCTCCCAAGGGATGCGTTAGGTATGTATACTGTCGGCTCAATGCTAAGAAGGGACACATAGCCATAGGTTATAGATGACTTAGTGGTTCAGTGCCAGGTTAATATAAGAGGGGACACGTTAGATAACTACCATGTCCACATAAATAGAAGGACACGTTAGGTAGGCTAATGTGTCAAACATACATAAGATGGGACAGATAAGAACCTACGTGTCCAATGTTACATATTGAGGGACACATTATGTAGGCTAACGTGTCCAACGTTACATAAAAAGGGACACGTTAGAATACCTAACGTGCCAACGTTACATAAGAAGGGACACGTTGGGTTAATGTCAACTCATTAGAAGGGACACGTTAGGGTAACTAATTGTCCAACGTACATAAGAAGGAACACGTTAGGAGCCCTAATGTGTCCAACGTTACATAAGAAGGACACGTTAGGTACTTAATGTTAATGTTAATAAGAAGGACTGTTAGTACCTAATGTGTCCAACTTACATAAGAGGACAGTTAGACCTAACTGTCAACATTACATATAGGGTAAGTTGGTAGTTAATGTGTCAAATGTTACATAAGAAGGTACACGTCGGTACCCTAATTGTGTCCGATGTTTACGTAAGAAGGACACGTTAGGTGACTAATATGTCCAATGTTAGCTGAGACGATACGTTAGTAGGCTAACGGTCCAACACTACATAATGGGACACACTATATATACTATGTGTCCAATGTTACAAAATTAGGCGATGTGTTAGGATATAAATTTATTTTTTATCAATAATTCAATAATGTTGTCGTACAATATAAAATCATATATTTAAATAATTATAAAAAATATTGCAAACACCATATATATATTTCGATTCCGTAGATAATTTCATTACCTAACCATATTCCAAATATCATATTTCGATTCCGTACATAATCCAGTCACTAAATACGCCAAAATTAGAATTCATAAACTAATAGTTAAATTAATTAATACTAAATCCTACAATAGAAACTACACACAAATGATTGATGAAGTAGTTGCACCAGATATCACGAACATCATCAATCTCCTCTTGCGAATATGGTGCCGATGAAAAATGTTACAATGTTAAAACAAATATTAAAACGATATCACCTTGTAAGGAATATTATTAAAACTGTATCACACTTGTGAGGAAATATTAAAACTAATATATCACATGCTTGTAAAACTAATACAATTATTTAAGTAATTTAAAGGATAGTACTTTTCAAATTACATTGTTTGTCTGATATAAGTGAGATTATGTTATGCATAGTTATCATACATAATAACCACACTCCACTCCTCCAGATTGTTGAGGACACTAAAACACATTACGTAAAAAAAATATGTAACAATGATTCTATAGAAAACTATTGGACTAAAAATAAACAATATTGTGTTAAGTATACTAAAACTACATCGACACACTTCCATTAAGATTTTTTTCTTATACCAAAGCTGAGATTAAGAGTCCTATAAGCCTGTCAAATAATTAAGCAAAACTATAGAAATAAATAGTTTATGAAACATAAATTAACCATAAATATATACAACAAATTACAACTCTGTGTCAAAAAAAATTCTAAATTTCGGCAGCATCTCCCAAGTTACGACATTATAATCCTGTATACCACAACAAACACAAAACAACAATAATACAGGAGTATTCAAAGGCTAAATTTGTATAGTCATGTCATATATAGCATCATTTTGAACAGATTTATCATAAGAATCATGTAGAGCTTCAATTTTCAAAGAAATAGCTAAAATCCAAGCTGGAGACTACCTCATTTTAGAAATTGTTGACTACAAAGGAAGAAATTAAAATTTGTGAGATTCAAAACAGAGAGAAACTTAACATGTTTTCAATTGTACATGTAATCAAACAAACCAGAATTAACAAAGTAAAAAAAAAAATCAAATTCAACTCGCAAAAGTAAAGTAAAATGAAATTGCAAAAAAAACAAGTTAAGAATAAAATCAATGAAAATTCAGTTATATCAAAACTTGAAAATAGAATAAGGTATCTCTGGTCATATACCAAGTAAAATTTATGAAGTATTACATAAAATCCCAATAGACTGAAGAATAAGATTTAAACTTCTAAATAGATGATAGTATTCTGGACCAATTTCACTACATTTTATCTTCTGAAAACACAGTTTCACTAGTACCCAGTTACTGCAAATGAAAAAAAATTCCATTAGTATCCAGTTTCACGATTCAATATGCAATGCCATAAAAAGATTGAATATAATGGATGATTAGTTTGATATAATATATCCTTAAGCAAACAATAGAAATTTTACTTCGTATATATCTATAGACCCAAATTACTCATTATATTGTGTTTATAAACCCATTAATAATCATGCCAATCTACACAAGTTATTAATCGAGGATAGATGTTGAATTACCTTTATAAAAACTTTGACATGCTGCAGAGATTATAAGAACAAGACAAAGTCGAAATTAAAGGACAAATGATAATCGAAAATCAGGAGAACAAAGAAATTAAATAAGTCAACAATACTTAAATCGAATAGAAATTCAAGTATGAAAAATGAAAAAAATAAACCCAATCAGATCTAGAAACCAGAATATAATACAGTATTAAATTTAACTAGGCAAATTATATTGTGTGAATTGAAAGAGAGAATTAATCAAAACTAACCTAAAATAAATAATAAATTAGTATTCTTCAAAAGGATTTTAGATAACTTACCTCTGAAAGAAAAAAGTTGAAAGAGCGAAGTAGTAGAAAGAGATCGAGAAAGAACATAAGAGAGACAAGATTCAGAGATCAATGCTCTGTTGTGATAGAGTAGAGAGGGATGTTAGGGTATTTCTTCTCCAATCCTAATTTAGAGAGGGAGTTTTAAAACAAATGAAAATTTTATTGAGCGCCTCCTTCCCTTTTTCATAACCCTACCAGCGCTGTTTAACAGTGCTTTGGATAAGTGCCTTTATTTTATACGGAATTTAGTACTTTCCGCATTAATCTGTCTTTGCGCCTCTAGCTTAGTGTCGTAAAAGCCCATTATTCTAGTAGTGAAATTATAGTACGGAGTATTAACTTGGGAATTGATTTGAAAATTTATATTTTTATGTGCAATTTATTAATATGTTTGGAAATTGATATATTTAACTTTCCAATATTTAAGAAGTTGATTTCCAACTTTCCATTTTGAAGGATTTTAAGTGTATTTATATCTACAATATCAGTATTGCTTGCATTACTATGTCTCTTAGTTGAACTAATACAATATTTTATTTTGTTGGGTTAAGTACAACACAAAATTTAGGCTTCTAGTTCTTGGGCCCTGGGCGACCGCCCACCTGCCCTGCCCCAAATACGGCCCTGCGTAATATATATGCTACTGTGTCTATGCTATTGTATTCGAACTCTATTATGATATAAGTTTTAATTTTGGTAAAAAAAAATTAGAAATGAAAGTATTATTAGATAAGTTTTTGGTAAAAAACAATAGAAATGAAAGTATAATATATAGATGACATTTTAATATAAAGTTTAGGTGTCCCTTGCCCTTTAGTTAATTAGGGATGCAATAGTCGAACTATATCGCGTCATACATTATGTTAGAACCGACGCATTAACTTTATACGTCTCATATTACATTAGAATGGATGCAATAGGGTTATGCGTTTGTTGTTTAGTTACGGGGAAACGCAATAGCTTTAAGCTATCGTGTCCCATATTATGTTATAAGGGACACAATAACTTTATGCATCGCATATTATCTTAGAAGGGATATAATAGGTTTATGTGTCCCTTGTTTATTTAGAGGGGACACGATAGCATTCACGTATCGTGTCCCATATTATGTTATAAGGGACACAATAACTTTATGCGTCGCATATTATCTTAGAAGGGATATAATAGGTTTATGTGTCCCTTGTTTATTTAGAGGGGACACGATAGCATTCACGTATCGTGTCCCATATTATGTTATAAGGGACACAATAACTTTATGCGTCGCATATTATCTTAGAAGGGATACAATAGGTTTATGTGTCCCTTGTTTATTTAGAGGGGACACRATAGYATTCACMTATCGTGTCCCATATTATGTWAWMAGGGACACAATAATTTTAGGCGTCGCATATTATCTTTGAGGRGACGCGATAGGGTGTTGYAAAAAAATTCAACATCCTATCGTGTCCCATATTATAAAACGAAGGGACGCTATAGCTTTAGGCGTCCCATATTTTATACATGGGACACGATAAGAGGGTCACCTTAGGTGTTTTTTGTAGTAGTGTAAAGAAGCATTAAGTTAACAATATTAGTTGTCCAAAAGGTAATAATACTTCTATTCCAAATCTAGTCAAGTTTTTCAAAAGACTTGTTATGAAAATACCATCACTTTCTTCATTTGGAAATTAAGTGGTACAAGGAGGATCACCTCCATTAGGTGGGTCTTGATGATTACGTGGTTGAATTTGAAGCTTGGACTTGCATTGTTGCCCACGAAGAGAGTTTTCAAGAAGAATCTTCTTCAACGATTCAATGTCGTTGTAAATTTTCTTCCTTTCATCATTACTCTCTTGTTGTAACCTAAGACGTTCTTTCTAGAATTCAAGACGCTCTCTTTCAAATTCGGCCTTTTGCTTCACAAACTCCTCGTGTTTACATTTAAGTTCTAACATTTGGTCATTGACTTCTTGTTGCGATTGTTCCATTTGAGTTGAAAGTTGCAACATAATTGGTGTGTAAGTACTAGAAGATGAATCGTAATGAGTGTTAGACTTCTTGAACAATAAATCGATACCTTTTCCCAATCTAGGTATCAGTCCTCTCTTTCTCCTACCCACCACTAAAGAATTGCACCTAAAGGCTGTCAAGAGSATTCTGAGGTATCTTAATGGTACCGATGATCTATGTTTGTGGTATCTAAAAGGAAGCAGTATGAACCTAATTGGATACACAGATGCTGACTTTGTTGGTTTTAGTGTGGACAAGAAGAGCACTTAATGACCCACTTCTTAGGTTCTTGTCTCATCTCATGTGGATCTAAGGAGAAAAAAAACTGTGGCTTTATCTATAGCTGAGTCTGAGTACATTGCAACTGCTTTTTGTTGTGCTCAGCTCTTGTGGATAAAGTCACAACTAAAGGATTTTGGGGTCTGTTTTGGAAGTGTTCCTATTTTATGTGACAACACCAGTGTAATCAATATTTCCAAAAATCCTGTCCAGCATTCTAAAACAAAGCATATTGAGATTAGGCATCATTTTCTAAGGGACAATGTTGAGATAGGTAATGTTGAGTTAGAGTTTTGCAG
Source organism: Bassia scoparia (assembly GCA_008642245.1). NCBI lineage: Eukaryota > Viridiplantae > Streptophyta > Magnoliopsida > Caryophyllales > Amaranthaceae > Bassia > Bassia scoparia. Next base: position 39,192 of record SNQN01002447.1, on the reverse strand, counting down.
GTCATAACATTAACTAGCTAACATATTTACAAAACCTTTGAGCCGAAAAGTGTTCATCAAGCTTTGTACCTTCTTGGGTATTATTAAGATTAGACAATGAGCTCTTAGGTCTTGACTTGTCTCTTTGGCTAGTCAAATGATGTCTTCTTTGAATATATATTTTTTTCTTCCTTTTCTTTGTATATTTTTCCTGCTTTTTAGGGCTCACAAAGTTCTTATGCGATGCTGAACTGATCAATCTAGTACTCAATGTACATTGGCATAAATCTTGAAAAAGGGTAAGTTTGCACAGACTAGTGGCAGACCACTTGGGAACTAGTTTCTTGAGGCGGTTAATTTCAGAATATTTTATTCCAATTTCAGCAAAATTCTAATTTTGGAATTAATTGCAAAGTTGATTGTAATTATGGCAATTGCCACTTGTAAGAACGGATGAATGTTTCAAAAATCTTGTGAAATATCTGTTGCTTTTCAATCTTTCCTTATTATAAATATTTTGCAAGTGATTAAATCCTTTCTTCTTCTTTTGATCAAACACTTTCCAATTTTTCTTCTTTCTTTCTCTTACGGTTATATATATTATTTTTCTCGAAATCCTTAGTTTCTCTGTTCTGTGTTTCTTTTTCTTCTTGAATACTTGAGACACAAATTGCTCAAGCATTTTGTTTTGTTCTTAAGTGCTCACATCAGAGTCAAAAATTTAGTCTCGTCATGTAAAAGAGAAGAAGCACTAGATTAGTTGAGAAAGAGGTGAACGAGTCTTTAGAAATTGAGACCAAAAATTCAAACAAGGAGGTCAAAAAGGTAATTGAATCAGTGGTTAAGGAGATTCTTGAAGAGGAAGTTAAGGATGAAGAGGAGTAGCCTTTGATTAGGTGAAATTCAAAGAAGGCTATGACCACCAAAAACACCACTCCCATAGCCACCATAAAAACAATTGCCACAAAAACAGTGACTCCAAAACGTATCACCAAATCACAAAAATTTCCACTCCCAAAATCACATAAACCACCACACCCAAAAAGACAGTCCTACCGAAACAAAAGGATCATACACTACAATCGGTGCAGGAGTCCAAGCCGGAGGAATCGGAGAAGGAAGAGGAGGTTGAAGAGAAGGAGTCTGAGCCTGTTGAGGAGTCAGAATCGGTTATTTAGGAGGTGGAAGAAGAAGTTGAAAAAGAGGATGTTATTGATGCTATGAGAAAGGAGATGAAGGCTAAGAAAGTGGCCTCAAATAAACCGCCATCAAAAGCGGTTAAGGAGGTTCAGAAGGAAGTTGTGAAGGAAGTTATCAAACCTACCACCATAAAACCCAAAACTCCTACACCCAAAACCACTCCCAAACCAGCGGAGAAAAGGAAGGAAAAGGAGGGTGATGTTGCTGACGGGGAAGTTGTTGCAGGTTTGGGTTATGAGGTTAAGGCTGCTGCTAGCAAGGGTATGAGAATGAAGATTGTTGCCAAGAAGGGTGCTGAAGCTTCCAATGGCAAAGAAGTGATGATGGAACCACAACCAGACCAGTCCCCTACGGACAAAAAGAGAAAGCAATCTGCACTGACTTGAGGGCCCCAAGCCCAAGAAAAGTAAGTCTGTTACTCCTTAACCATTGTATGATGGACAAATATTGGTGGACTTGTCTATTGCTAAGAGTTGGGTAGAACATAAATTTTTGCATGAAATTAGAAATGCTTTAGAGTTTCAGAAATGGTATGTGTTATTTGCTAAGATGGATGACTTTATGCCTTTGGTTGAAGAATATTATGCATACATGCACACTAAGGACGATGGGTCCTACTTTACTTTTGTTAAGAAAACTTGTATTAATTTTTCTGAGAAGAAATTTGCTCAAATTCTCAAAGTTCCAACTAAGGGACTTGATGTGTATTCTCGTGAGAATTGGCCAAGTGTTAAGGGAGTCACAGCAGAACAGATCCAGAATAGATTGTTCAATGGTTCACTAGATCCTAAGCAGGGGTACACCATTGGCCACTTAAGGGAACCAATCATGAGGATATTTCATACAATAACCTCAAATATTGTGTTTCCTAGAGCTTAAGGCCGTATGTGTGCACGGTTCATGGATTGTGTTCTCATCTACTGTCTCATGGAACACATTCCAGTCAACCTCCCTACTATGGTCCTTGGACACATAATCTGTTGTGTTGAGAAAGCAAACCATGCTCTGCCCTTTGGTCGATGGCTGACCCTGATATTCAGAAATTGGAAAATTCCTATGGTGGGAGATTATGGCACCATGTCTCATCTCACCACACAGATTATAGGTCAGAAGGGTATGACTTATGTAGGTGGTGTTTTAAGGATGAAGGATCACTACAAGAAATAAATGCTTTTGTGGCATTTGTTTTGAGTCCATTCAGCAATTGACGCCATAATCAAATAATACACGGTGAAACAAGGACTTATTGTATCACTTGTAAAATTGCTTCAATTATTYTACAATAAATGATGTAAATTGGCAAAAGATGTAGCKGGGATATTACCGCTCAAATTTTCAYAAGTCACTTGAAAATTTTCATTTATCTCTTAAACCCTCATCTTCCTCAAAATGTCTCTCATATTGGGCGTGGGTTAGCGCAGCAGCTGCCATTTTTGCATCTCCACTCACGGCCTAACCATGTCTGTTATCTTCACCATCACTTTACCAGTATCAGCCCATATCGATCAACCGCCACCTCCGTCGCGCTTCCTTCTCCGCGACAATTCCTCCTCCTCAGCCACACTTCCTACTCCTCCGTAACACTGCCTCAAAATCGCAAGATAAGCCCCCCAAAACCCCCCAACTGTACTTTGCGTCAAGATTCCCCCAAAAAAAACCCAATTGAAGTCATGATTTTGTAGTTGTTTTATTTAATTTTCCAGAAATTGAGGTAGTTGTTAAATATAATTTAAAATTTTTTATATAATTAGTTTCTATTTTATTTTATATGATTTCCTCACAGAACACCATATCTGCTATAGAAACACGCTGCAAATCACTACTTTAGTCATCGCTACAGCGCAAATTTGAGGTTGTGTCGTCGATTTTAGAGATAAAGGGTATGGACTCATTTAGTTTGGGTCCGATTGAGTGTTAAGATGAGCTGTCTCACTATAATATTCCAAAGGAGGTAATTGAATCCTATCATTCTTGCTTGCACAAACATTTTGTTTTCTATTGTATATTAAATTCATATTGATTATAATGAAAGCTTCATCTGTGAGATTGTTAAAGGTTTTCATTGCTTTTTTATTTTATTTTATTTTTGTTTTGGTGGAATCATTGATTGCAAAATTCTCTGAATTTTTTAAGATTTTAATTGATATCTTGCTGATTTATTTTATAAAATGTGAAATAATTGATTGTAATCAATTCTTGGAAGTATGTGATTTTAGGTATGTAAGGTTATAATTTTAGAAGTATGTGATTTGTGTTATGTAAGGTTCTGATCTAGCAGTAATTAATACAASTAACTCTGCTTACCTATTTAGGAGGCGTTTGGTATTAAAAGAGTAAATGAAATGGAAAGGATTTTGATAAGAAGAGGAAAGRGTAACCATTAGTGTTACTTCTGTTAATTGTTTGGTATGTTAATGGAATGGAAACAATTCTTCATCATGGKCGATCATCATTATATATAACCAGAATTGCATTTATGAAATGATGATATAATAGTAAATCTAATTTGATGAAGTGGACTTGTTGTATAAATGGAAGTATATGGTGATACAATGGTTGAGCTTGATGCATRAGATGGAAACAGTATTTGTTTCCTTAGTGCTTTGAGCGAAAACAAAGTGGCATGATCTGTTTCCACCGACTAACGGTATTTGTTACCACATGCCACTAAATAAACAGGAATTAACGACAATTATTACTCGTCTCCATTTAATTTTTTGGACAATGTCATACCAAACACCTCCTTAGAGTTTCCTTTGCAAGAGGATTAGATTAGACATGTTTACACAACTTAGATTTCTTAAAACTCTGTACTCTGAAACCACTGGTTAGTTTATATTTYTGTTCAYCCACTATATATTCAATTTATGGAAAATGAAATTAAGTCTTAAATTCTATATTGCTTGATGTTAGTTGCATCATTTGGTTTAGGAGATGATGCTATGTAGACTTGTAGAAGCAATTACACTGACCAAGAAATTGAATCAAAACCTTGCTGAATTATCAAACACATACAGCAAAATTTATCCGTAAGTAAATTAATAGTTAACCAAATCTTACTTGACTTAATTTGCATGTTGTGTATGCTATTTATTTTCTTTCACTTCTTTTCCTATTGTAAGATGACTACTTCATTTTTTTTGGTGTAGTAAGTTGTTTAGTTATATTATTTAGAACTTTATCAGAACTTTTTTTAATTATCTTGTTTTACAATGGACTAATTGTATGTAAACTTTACACTTGTTGTACATTACTTTCCTGTATGATGTAGTCGATTTTCTATGCCTTTTGTGCATGTGATTGAGATTTAAGTACAAATCTTGTGCACTAGAACCCTAAGTTAATCCAAAAGAAGCCTCTCCATCTGCTGATATCAATTTTTTGGATATATCCTGCTTTTTAGCTGCTTGTTCTGTTTGATAGTTTTCCCTTATTCGAGCATAACCTGAGTGTGTTTGACCTGTTGTATTACTTGTGGAAAATTGATAGTGACTTGTAAAATTAATACTTTTATAATGTTGACAAGAAAATCCCATGAGATCTACATGTCTGTTTGTCTTGAAAGATGAGATCTATGAGCTTGCTTGTCTTGAAAGATGAATTCGATAAAGAAGTAAGTGATTAAATAAGTATTAGCCATCAACATATTTTCTATTGATGTGCTGGTGGACTAACTATCTTTTATAATCCTTATTAGATTGCAGTTAATCTACATATGGATTATGAACTTATCATGGAGGTGAGTGGAAGATCGGCTTTGTTTTTTTTTTTTGACGGGGAAGATCAACTTTGTTAATGATCTGCTAGTTTGATCTAACTTATCTAATGTTACTTATCCTAGCATTGATCGGGTTCTTTTACATTGTTAGATGATCTCATGTGTGTATATTAAATTGTTGTTGGATATGTTGGTTGGATATATTGGTTGGATGATTGGAAACATTAAAAACTGTTGGGTATATTGGTTGGATGATTGGAAACATTAAAAACTGTCCTATATACATATATGGGAGTGCTCTATATACAATGGAGATGTGTTGAATTGTACTCAATTTTTTATTGATTTGTATAAGAATATTTGTTATATTTGTTGGTTGGTTGGAAACATAAAAACTGTCTCATATATATATATATATTATATATATATATAGGAATAGGATCTTGTGAAACACAAATCTTAGGTGAAAACAAAAAACTTTTAATCTTGACCGTAAGATTTGGAGATGGACGGTCACGATTAAATCTATGTATATACTTGTTATATGAAAACGTGAAAACCAAAATAATGGGTACATTTACTTTTAAGGGGTACATACAAGCAGTAAAGGGGTACACAAGACTTTCAGCTACTGTTGATGAACAGTACACGTGGTACCCTTTAACCTTCAATATACCCAAATTGAAATACAAGTATATACATAGATTTAATCGTTACCGTCCATCTCCAAATCCTACGGTCAAGATTAAAAGTTTTTAGTTTTCACCTAGGTTTGTGTTTTCACATGATCTATATATATATATATATATATATATATATATATTATATATATATATGTAGGATCATGTGAAAACTAAACTTTAGGTGAAACTTCTAATCTTGACCGTAGGATCTTAAAATGGAAGGCCACGATTTAATCTAGCAATACACTTATAATTCAATCTGGGGTAATTTGAGGTTTAAAGGGGTACGCTGGTTTGCTACAGTGTTTTGGGGGGTTGTTTTTTGTATTGTTCATCAAATAGTAGCTCAGGTCTCGTGTACCCTTTAAACCTCATATGTACCCTTAAAATGTTAAATGTACCCATTTGGTTTGGTTTTCACGTTCTCATATAACTTGTTGTTTTCACTGGATTCCAACTCTCTCTCTCTCTCTCTCATATATATATATATATATATATATATATATATATATATATATATATATATATATATATAATATATATATATATTATATATATAATATATATATATATATATATTATATATATATATTATATATATGGAATAGGATCAGGTGAAAACACAAACCTTAGGTGAAAACTAAAATTTTTAATCTTGACCGTAGGATTTCGAGATGGAGGTCACGATTTAATCTATGTATAACTGTATTTCAATCTGGGGTACATTGAAGGTTTAAAGGGTGTACACGTGTACTATTCATCAACAGTAGTTGAAAGTCTTGTGTACCTTTACTGTTTGTATGTACCCCTTAAAACACTACTACAAAAATTGGATTAGGCACCAGTTTTAAGAGACGGTGATGTATGAAAACCGTCTCTTAAGTTAAGAGACCGGCATATTCATGAAAACCGGTCTCTTAGACTTGTCTAAGAGACCGGTTATTTTGACACATCTCTTATTTTCAAGAAAGAGACCGGTTATTGGACAAAACCGGTCTCTTAGATAATTTTATTTATTATTACTTTACTTTTGTACCCCACTATCCACTCCTAGTACATTTCGTGTTATTTTTGGTTGATAGTTTGATATTTTATTACTTTTGTACCTTAGCTTAGTAATGTTATTTATTATTATTTTTATTTTTTGTACAAACACTCTGATTTATCTTCCCACTTTCCACAATTCTAGCCACTTCCCCCTCCTCTCTCTCTCTCCTCTATCTCCTCCTCTTCTCTTATTTCAGAAACGGCCAATCTCCTTCCTCTATCTCCTCCTCTCTCTCTAAGTGCCTCATTTCTGAGTATTCAACTCAAAGAAATTTTGCTAACATTGCATGATTTTTTAGAGAAATTTCGCAAAAGGTGAATTTCTATATTCTTATGCTTTCATTGCTTTTATTTCGTTTTTTTCTTCCTCAAAAATCATAGATCTAAGTTAGAAGGTTTGATTTTATAGATATGTATTATTTAAAAAAATACATTTTCTAATTTCATTTATAATTTTTTCAATTGTTTCGATTTTTGGGTTTTGATTTTTTATGGTTTCGAATTTTTTTAAAGCATTTTGCGTGTATCTACTTATTCAAATTCTTGTTCCTAATTTTCAGATCTAGCCAAGCTCGATTTTGTGGGGTTTACTCTATGTTCGTTTCGTGAGTTTTTTCCCTAAATTTTTTGGGATTTTACGATTTTTTGGGTTTACGATTTTGTTTTGTACTTTTCGATTTTTGGTTTTGATCGGTTTTCCATTTTTTTTTCGATTTTGAGTTGTGTTCTTCGAAGAGTCATTTTGGAGATCAATTTCTCGTTTTTTAAGTTTTTTTTATTGATATTTGTCTTTCGTTTTTTCAGATCTACTTTTGTATATCAAAACATTTTTTGTTTATCATAGTCTAGTCATAGTCCATAATGATATTTTTTGGGTTGAATCTGTCTTGTTTTCCAACGAATGAATTGAACTTGAACTTAACTTGCTGAATAAAAATTGGTTTGGAATCGATCTATTAATGATTGGCCAACTCATTGTTTTACTTGTCAAAATTGTGTCCTGTGACTACTCTTGTCCACAAAACTGATTTCTTCTTTATTTAATGGAAAAGAAGGCTGCTAATTCTTTAGGGGGTCTTTGTTTTTTGGGTTTTTTGTTTTGTTTTTTCTGAGTTTTTTTCTTTTCAATTTGTGTTTTTGGGTTTTTTGTTTTGTTTTTCTGAGTTTTTCATGAATTATATAATATATATTATATATATATATTATATATATATATATATAATAATATATATATATAATATATATATATTGTTTTTTTATTTAAGCGATTTTGTGATTTTTTTTCATGTTCGAGCAATTGGGCTGCGGACTGATGCTGTGAAGGGCAAACCAATGCCGCTGAGTGGCGTTGCTGCTGCTGCCTGGTGGCGGAGATGAAGCGAAGACTGGTGGCGAAAGAGGGGTTTTTTTATACTTAAAGTGTATATTTTTGTTACAGTGTATTGGGAGAACTAAAGTGTATTAGGAGATTAAAGTGTATTGAAATTTTTATTTTTCAATAAAATAATAATATTGGAGCTTGTCAATTCAATTCCAATGTTCCCAATTAGATTCAAGTACAACCAATACATTGGATAGTATGCCTGCAATGTAGTAGGCTACTTGTTTTTTAATTTTTATGTAAAACATAAGAGACGGTTATTAAAACTGGTCTCTTAGGCTATCAAAGAGACCGATCTGACACAAAACCGGTCTCTTTGATACACCTAAGAGATCGGTTTTTTACAAATACAGTCTCTTAAGTTGTCATTTAAGAGACCGGTTTTTACATAACCGGTCTCTTTGCTTGCCTTAAGAGACCGCAATTACTAACCGGTCTCTAACCCTAAGAGCCTATGAGCTAGAGACCGGTTGTAATGCGGTCTCTTAGGCCATTTTGGACCGGTTTCTTCGAGCTTTTTTGTAGTAGTGAAATGTAAAATGTACCCATTTATTTTGGTTTTCACGTTTTCATATAACATGTGGTTTTCATTGGATCCTGACTCTATATATATATATATAATATATATATATATATATATATATATATATATATATATATATAATATTATATATAATAATTATATATATATATATAAATATAGAACACACATATACACACACACACACACACACACACACACACACACACACACACACACCACAACACACACACACACCCACCACACACACATATATATATATATAATATATATATATGGAAGTCCCCTATATACAAAGGTGATGTTGTCGAAATTTGTACTCAATTATTTACAATGGATAAACTAACTAAAACCATATAATTAATTTTACTATTATCTATCTTATTGTCTCTTAGGTTAACTTTATATATTGATACTATCAATAATTTTTCAATGTACTAAGTGTTGTGTATGATATTATCTATAGGGTGATAAAGATTTGAGTTCTAGATAAAAAGGCTAGATGATTACTAATAACCATTTGTAGATACCTAAAAGTGTCTCCCCAAAAGAGTAATCAGTGACGAAACATACCGCATCTCACGATTGTTTCGACTTAGAAAAGATGCTTTGAACTCACAAAAGTTGGAATACGTGAGGTCATACTCGGAACTATTGAGCAAAGGACAATAAAGGGAGCAAAATATTTTCTTTTTATTTTAATTATTTCTATTTTTAGGTTTTCTTTTCTATTTTTAGGGTTTTTTTTAAAATAATTTATACTGGTGATTCTCTTGATTTCTACTTTCATCACACTTTCACATTTTTCTGAGCTCACCAATATTTTTAGATTATTTTTCTGATTTTCTATATTTTTTTCTATGATTTTATAAGTTTTTATACGCAGAAATACAAAAAAATACAAAATATACAAAAAAATTCGGAATACGTGGAACTTCTAGAACACTCTAAAAACTCCTTGCTTGGGAGCAAGAGTGTTAGTGCGTCGGAATCAAAGCAAATCACGAAATAAGATCGAGGAAATCGCAAAATACGCGTAGAATAATCGAGCGTATGTACGTAGAGCCTGCGTATATACGCAGGTCCCCTGCGTATATATGCAGGTACTCTGCGTATATACGCTCGATTTCTCTCCTCGTGCCTATAAATACGTGCCTTTGCTCATTTCGAGAGGACACACACATGTCTATTCAACTTACACGTCCCTAAACTTGCGTATTCACACTCTCACACTTCATACACTCTAGACACATACATTCTTGAGTTCTAGCATCAATTCTGTTCGATCCAACGAGCGATAACAAGGTTTACTTCTGAGATTACTCACACTACACTCTTTCTCGTTTTCTTTTAACTTGATTAATTATTATCACGAGTTCTAATTTATTTACACAATGTAGAAACGACTTTTGAATCCTTTCATGTAAATATGTAGGATTGTTTTCACGTTTTCAAATTCATTTATCCATCACCTTGTCACAATTTATCATTATGCATATCGTTATTGTCAATACTAACATTTTTCTTTGTCTTGATTAGCAATTCGATCAAAGGACGTCTCTTTTTAGTTTTTACTTTAAACGATTGTGTATTTGCAGAGGACAAGGTGAGAGGATATACATATACATTATTATGCTTACTAACCTTTGTTTTCATGTTTCGTTTGTACATATTCTATCACACTTGTATATCTTGCTTAAACAAGACCGGAAATTATGCATATCACATTATAGTCAGATAATATGGACGACCGGTTTTTCCAGGCACCTTGTTAATATTGACTAACAATGAAGCGATCGCCTTGTCCATTGTAGAAGTCTTTGTTTGTGTATAATAGTAACCCACTTAGTAATCTGTAGGGTTAGTACGCTTCTAAGGTGCTAAAAATGTAAGATATGTGCATTCAATAACCGTGATGAATGGAATTGCATGAGACCGAGTAGAGCGCTACATGCGGGCGAATGGGTTACAGATCTGATTCGTACCATGTCCCCGAACCACAACTGGTTACTGGATCGGACGTGGGGCCATTAATTGGCACCAACGTTTCGGGCGTCCATGAATAACCTTTATAGCAGGTGGCGATCCCCTTTCTCGACAACACTACCCACGCACTCACGTGCGGGTTCCGTGGCTCAAGCCCACGCAAAGCACCGATGTAGTACGAAGCCGCGCGCTCGCTATAGCGCGGGTACGGCTCACGTCCTACCATTTTTGTTGTCGATCAGGTAAACTACATAATATAGATTGACTTGTTAACGAAGTTCCAACTATATATTAATTTGTATACATTTTATCTTCTTTTGCAAGTACTAAATTTTATGGATGTAGATCGCTAGAAGATATTGTTCGGATTAGTTTCTTTCGTTGTAATAGCTTAGACTATCATGGTAGCTTATATAGCAAGGAGTCATATTATTGACGGAACGCTTATTTTTATTTACTATTTATATCATATATTATGATAAGTTTAACTTATATATGATTTATATTCTATATAAAAATCTTAATAATTAGTAAATTATCTTCAATCTTATAGCATTTATGTTTTTTTTACAAGATATAAACAATTATATATTTCTATATCTCATTCAATAGTAGATATTAACATTTTTTGTGTCAACTGCAATCGACACAATAGAATCAGATAATGAATTACACATTTCATGACAATTGTAATTGATATAATAGCAATCTTATATACAATAATAATTGTCTAGTAGTATGAGTAAAATCGTCACTAAATGAGAAATAGTGTTGATTGCAATCGACGCTATAGCTTCCTCGAGAGGCAAATCGTATTACACAATTGTGTCGATTATAATAGTCACAACAATCGACACTATAGTTTCTTGGAGGTGCAAATCGTATTACACAATTTGTGTCGATTATAATCGTCACAACATCGTCACGATAAGTGTTAGTCTATCGTGGCGATTGTTTCAGTCTACACATCGATTCTTATAATCGCTTCGATATGCTACGGAAACGAAGCCTCTTGTATCGAATAGGCTTTTGATACAAAAGTGTTTTGTGTCGATTACAATCGACACGAAAGGCCTTAACAATCGCCACGAAAACCCTTTTTTGTTGTAGTGGATGAAGGAAAAAGTTATGCAGGTCTTGCTGGGGCTAGTACAAAATCAGTTCAAGCCACATATGCTTTGGTCAAGCAATTGAGTGATCAGAATCAGATGATGCAGGGCATGATGAACAGTGTGACCCAACTATGCTCTGCACTTCAGGAATCCTACAAGAGAGTTAAGACTCGTCTTGACAATGCTGGGATTTAAGGACAACAGGATCCTGAAGAATGGGAGGACTCAACTGAAGTTGCTGATGATGGTGCTGATGAACTGGTTTCAGAAGGGAACGAAGAGGAGGAAGAGGAGGACAATGATGAGGATGCTTCAGAAAATCKTGAGGAAGAGGAAGTGGATGGGACTGAAAATGACTTTGGAGTAGAATAATTCACCTCTATTCTATTATTTTGTTTTGTTGTTAACCCCTTTCCCTCTCATTTCCTGAACTCTATATCTGGTTTCCCTCCTCCCCAAATTACAAATTTATTATTATTATGTAATTTGATTTACTATTGGTCTCTAATAACTTCTTAATTAGGACTGGTAGCTTTTGGTACTTTTGCAGGAACAATTGGTAACATCAGCATCCCTAGAATGTTGTTTGAGCTACTTGATTTCGCTTGGACTTAATATAATTAGTATTTTAACCACTGGTCGTGTTCTTTTTTATTCTTTTTTTTTTGTTCCTTGATTATTTTATTGATGCCAAAAGGGGGAAGCAGGTGAAGTTTTGATCTTTTCCACCTATCTCAGGGGGAAGCAGGTCACATAAGTTGTAATTTGTGTGTATTGCAGCAACTAGAGCAAGGTTGAAAAACCTTGCTAGAGGTGACAGACCATTCTGGTCTGGAAGTAAGTGTATTCAAAGCACTTTACTTCTTTTCATCCTAAAGGCTTGGAAACAATTCTAAACTAATTGATGTTCTTATTGCGAATACATGTATAAGTCTAAGAGCTCTAATTCTAATTAGTATCTGCCTATGGTACTTAGTAAAACTCTTTCTTAAACTGTTGTCAGTTAGTTGTTAACTGGTGTACTTGTGAATGAGGTTTACTCTGCAGGAATAGTACGAGACCAGTCCCTTGGGTTCTTAAAGAACTCAAATATTGAACAAGTTCCCAAAACTTAATGATGTTATTTGCAGGGGGAACTTCATGGTTTGTCATCATCAAAAAGGGGAAATTCGTTGAGTTCCTACCTTGAGTTTTGAATGATGAAAAACCACATTGAACTAGATATGTTTGCACGTTTTTGTTTGCATGTGCTAGTACAAATTTACAAGTTCAATGTATGCAAAGACGAAGCTCTTGAAGCTAAGTCTTGAAGATTGCATGAAGACCAATTAAACAAGAGACATAGTTTTAGGTCTTAGATGAAATGCAAGTAGTATTTGGATTGTTTAAATGCACTACAAAAGCTAAGTTAAAGAGATGAGCAAGTTTAATATAATAACTTTGGTTACTCATTATATACAACTACAAGTAAACTGAGTTGATTGGAACAGTTTCGAAATAGTTCCAAAGTAGTCTTAGCTTCTCAAGTTTGCTTCTTAACATTCGTATTTTTGGAAARTTTATTTCCGCATAAAAATGATTTTGATAATACACGGATGACTAAGGTTGTGTACAAGGAAGATATCTTAAGTATGGAAAGTATGTTATGGTATATTGTACTGATTTTATTTGGTAACAAATAAAATCAGTCGAGTATATTTTCTGTGGATTATGACCATTATCCCAAGGAAAATATTCTCACACAATATTCTATAACATGCAAGCCAAAGGCGTACTTAAGATTGAAACCCTAACACTTTTGCACGAGCCATTTTGGTAAAATCTAAATTGCAAAAGTTCTCTCTCTTTCTCTCTCAAAGCTTAAACTAGCATTAATCTAATACTACAATAAGGACTAAGTTTACTCTCATTCTAACCATTATGGCTATTTGTATTTGAGAGACAAAGAATTGTCATTTGAGCAGATTGTGAGTTCAGTTTGCTTGGGAATTTGATCAGGGATCAAGTTCATTTGAATCACCATAGTTGGTGGTTAAGTCGAACTTCCATAGGTGGAAGTTGGGGGATCTTTTGTGTATAGGTGCATAACTAGATCAAGTGTATTCTTTTGTTATTCTGAGTTGATTAATAAAAGAGTGAGTTAGTGGAGGACGTAGACTTATTAGAAGTTGAACCTCGTTAAATCTTTGTGTTGTTTATTTCTCGCATTTATTATTCTGCTACATAAGGACTGGTTCTCAACTGGTCTCAATCAACCGAAAAAATTTACAACATGTATTCAATACTCAATTCACCCCCTCTTGAGTATAACTTGCACTTTCAAACTCTACAAGTCTTCGTATCCTAATAGTCACTCTTACACACTACTAAAATAGCATACGAAGCAACATGAAGGTGGCTAATCCTCACATCACTCATGAGGCACCTTAAAGGTTCAAGATGCAAGTCAAACAACACCAATCAAATCTACAATTCAATCAAGCCATCAATCAAATCCAAGTATCCCCTCCCCTAGATAAAAGTCTAGCCTAGAACAAGCAACATGAAAGAAACAACAAAGCTAAGCAATGAAACATGATCAACTACTAAATCTACAATTGAAAGCAATTAATCACAATGATCTAACAAGAATCTTGCAATATAAATGCAATAACTAGAAAGGAAATAAGGTAAAGAAGTTGATTACCAAAGAAATGTATAATTTTTCATTGAAATAGACCAAGTATTGAAGGATTACAAGCTTTCTCTCTACTCTCTAATGGTGTTTCTCTCTCTAGTAATCTAAAAGAAGAAGCACAAGGAAAGTACTAAAACCTAATCTTCAAAATCAGAATGAATGAATGAGGTAATGTGTACTTGGAGAATAAGATATGTTCTAATTATAGTTATTACAAATAATCACCCAAAAAAGGGAAAATTTCACATCAAAGCGCAAGTACAGCCGACTAATGAAGCGTCCGCTCCGAGCTTACAATAGTTCGGTCCGTAGTTATACCCAAGGATCTGCTTTATGAGATGAAGTGTCTACTCAATTAGCTGGAGTGTCCGCTTCATTGGCTAGAGTGTCAGCTATAAAGGTTGGAGCGGACTCCTCAAACTCTCGGCATTGAAATTAGGGTCCTCCTCACTTGTTAGCTCAGGTTTAGAGAGCGTCCGCTCCAAACAGAGGAGTGTACGCTTTATTCCTTGGTGCGTCCGCCTATGACTCTCGAAAATTGTAGCCACAATAGAGTATAAGGAGTGTCCACTCCTAATGTTAGAGCGTCCACTTCCAACGACAGACTTCTTTCCTTAGCGCATTTCCATGCTCCAAGCTTCCTCACTTTAATCTTTGGTCCTAATGCTTCCCATCCTTCCTACTTTGACTCCAAGCAAGCGCAACAAAATGGATTCCACACCTGTAATCAAGTAAAGAAAAATATGAAATAAGGGCTTAATATATCATCAATCGATAACAATGAAAGAAAACCCTGAAATCAAGGGAAAATTTCATAAATTGTTCAAACAGAGGACAAAGACCAAGTTTTAGCAATTTAAGTTCAAAATTAAAGGTCCCAAAAAAAGTATAGGACTCATAATATTAAAGGTTAAATGAGAAGGAAAAATGGCTGAAAAAGCCACTAATCAACATCACCAGTCCATTCTCCATGTTTACTATTAATAGAATGAAAAGTGTTATGTCTTCTCCAATGTTTGATACTTTGATGGAAAATAGTAGAATACACATCTCCATATTAGATCCTCTAATGTTGGCCTTTTGTTTCACTTTAGAAACCAGCTTCTCATAATGCAACAAATACATTTGAGCATATTCCTTCTCCTTTTCAACAAGATCATGATCCTAGGGATTAAGATGAAGTTGCTCCTGATTCACCAAAAGCTTGTGTTAATGTCTTACATCCTCTACTTGCAAGTCAGTATAACCCTTCCTGCTCCACTCTTTAAAAACTTACTTAAGCTTTTTCATATTCTAAAATAATTTAAACATTCTACACCTAGAAAACTGTATATTCCAATTGTACGGGCACCGGGGCGTCACCGGGCTGGACTGGGTCCGGTCCCTCTGCTCCAGGGGGGTACAATTAAATGGAAGGATCAGTTTCTTTGCTAGAATTGAATTCTTGCTTTTGCATAGTGTGAGTATGCCTGGAGTTGTGTGTTTACACTCGAAACGAGTAAAGGAAGTCGCCATCGCACTTCTTTCGGGAAGCTGCGAAACCCGATTTAAGCCTTGCCTATAATTGCATAAAGTAAGGCGAAGGACTCCATGTTTGGTAGTGCACCAAAGGTCTGGATTAGGGGATAAGGGTAAGGGTAAAGTAGTGCACAACACCCCCCCCCCCCCCCCSCGTCTAGCAACCTCTACTCGGTCATTGCGAGTTCATTGTCAAAAAGTAAACAACAAACATATTTCCTTTTTAAACCCTAAGCATGCAAGATTAGTAGGCGGGTTGTTTAATAGAATACTATGAATATAGTGTCTAGTTTATCGTGGCATGTGTTGTTAGTTCCATATTCTAGGAGCCTAATGTCGGTTGTCCATTGTTATCTTATTAGGCATGAAACATGAATTTTGCAGGTCTTGTTTAAGGCATATTATGGGTGTGAGACAAGCATGCAAGCACTCGTACGAGGAAACGAAATTTTGCCTTAAATATATTTTTAATTTGAATTGCCGAGTAGTTGTTAATCAATATTACATGCAAAAGTTGCAAAGATAGTCGAATTTCTAATCAAGCATGCAAAAGGTTGTTTAGAACTGAGACTTTGGCCTCAAACTTACCTCATAACACGGTGTCGAAGATCAAGGATGTAGCTTCAGACCCTTAGGAGCCCTTGTTGTTGAGTTCCCTAGTGTTTTAAGTGATGACAAACAGTTGCAAGAACATGTACATTGGTCTGATGAATACAGCTGGTCTAAACAGCTGAGATACTGTTCTTGGTCACTTGAAAGATAGTGACATGTATGCTAACAAGTTATATTGTGCAAATTGCTATATGTGTTTGGCATACATGAATTCCAACTATTGAAGCAAAAAGTCCTTCGAGGAAGACTCGAGAAGATCAAGGTTATATTGAAGATCAAGGAAGCTTCGAGAAGTTGAAGAACATTGAAGATTAGTTCTAGGTTTAGAATAAGTCTTCTTGTTGTATTAGTGCATGAATGTGTTTGTTGCGTGCTTGTATTATTGGTTGATGGCATTGGGCTTCGAACTTTCTCTCTTAGAGTTAAAGGCAACTAAACCAGTTGGTTGGTTGACTTTGACCCTACCAGTTGGGAGAACAGTTGTATTGTTCTYACAACGYGGATCATCTTGTCGAGCAAGAAAAGATTTTTGGAAAGTTTTCTTAAAAATATTTTTTGGAAAGTTTTTCTTAAAACCGGTTTTTAGAAACTACAAAGATGATCTGGTGAGAATATATGTTTGGATATATGGTAATTACTTGAGATGCAATTAAAGTAACATAAGATATTATATCATCTAAGTATGGAATAATATCTTATGGAACTTTCCTAAAATATAAGGAGTAGATATATCTTTATTTATCTCTTATATTCTAGGTTTTCATCACTTGTAATTGCTAGGCCTTTGGCTATAAATATCCATGCATATAGACTCACGAATATAGACTTCTCTCCACGTTCTTAAAAGGTGTATTTTTGAGAGAAAGAAAGAAAGAGAAAAAGTCCAAAGCCTAGATCAAGCAAGCATTGTTCATACACAAGAGTGCACACATATTGAGCGATCAAATACTCTTGTAAACTCATAAAGTGAGTAATAGAGAGAAAAGTAAGTTGTGTTGAATTACCAACGAAGGGGTTGGTGATTGGGTAGCTATTAATAGTTCATTAGCGAGTCCTTGTGAGTTCAAGTGCGAATTAGCACACTTGGGTGGAGTGTGGGGTGACAATTGTATGTGTGAGTTCACGTACATTGTGAGTGAGAGTTGCTTTGTTATTTCGGAGTAGAATTAATAAAAGTAACTAGGATAGGAGGACGTAGCCCAGAGTTGGGTGAACCTCGTTAAATTTGTGTGTCTTTATTATTATTGCTCAATATTGTTCTACGTACTGTTTAACACTTATTCCGCTGCGAGACCAGTCCAACTKGTCTACTCTACTAAAACAGTACACAATCAAAATTTTAATAGGCACTCAATTCACCCCCCCTCTTGAGTACCATCGGGAAACCTTTACTTGTCGAACCTTAGAACCCTTAGAACCACCTAGATCTAATGCGAAAGTGTGTTTGAATGTGATTTTTAATGTCGTTGAATGTGTTTTGAATGTATTTGTTGTGAGTGTATGAGTGAGTATTGAGAGTATGGACGAGTGAGAGTGARAGTAAGCTTGTGTATATGTCGTCCAAAGTTGTTCCAAAGTTGTTAAAAGAATCGAGAGGCCACATATTTATAGGCAAGACCTAAAAAAGGCAAGAAATTTGGCATAATTGCGCCCATGATTTTCCTAATTTAGAATATTTTGTTGGTTTTAATTAAAGAAGAAGTTGATTTCTTCCTTATTAGTGTGACAATAGGGGATGAACCTATACATCCTTGGGGAGCAATCCACGGCCTTGGCAGGTTCCGGAAGCTTCTATTTTGCTCCATTTTGCGTTTTGCTTGAGAAATTCATAAATATTAATAAACAAATCAAAAAATGGTTGAAAAACATGTAAAACTTCTTTGTAAAATGAAGTATTTTGTGTTAAAAGTTTGTAATGTTTTGAGYTGTGTTGATAATTTAATTAACTATTGCAAAATTAATTAAGGGTTTTTCTATGAAATGTCCCTGAGTTTATGCGTTTTCTACTAAATGGACCTAATCTTTTTTTCGTCTACAAAATGCCCCCGTTTTAAAACCCTTTCACAACATAACTTAAATAGCTAATTTAGCTTAACCATGCTTAGTTTAATTTTTTAAAAAATTAAAAAAAACAAAAAAAACAATACCCCAAAACCCCCTCCTCTCACTTGCAACCCCCCCCGTACCCCCCCCCCCCCCTCCCAAATCACCTCGCAACCCACCATAAAAACCACTCGACCCACCAACCACACCACCCAAACCACGTCCCAACCCTCGCAACCCACCCAGATTGGACACCCAACCTTCGAAACCCACCCAGTTTCGAACCCAATACACCACAATGAATTGACTTCGAATCACCACCCTTACTAATTGAATTCAAAATCCTTAATTTCAACCCTTGATTTTCGTCGTAGACCCTTGAATTCTGTTGAGGATTGAAGATTCTTGATTTGGGGTTTGAAAGAGGGATTGCAAAGGTGGTTAATAGATTTCTAGGGTTTGATGAATGAGGGTTGAAGGTGGGTTGCGGTTTGATTTCGGGTTTGTTGAAGGTGGGTGGCAGTTTGATTTCGGGTTTGTTGAAGGTTGATGATTAAGTTTGATTTTTGGGCGACGGTGGTGCGTGGGAAGGAAGGTGGTTTCTCCTCCTCTCTCTCTTTATCCTCCTCCCTCCCTCTCTCTCTCTCTCTCCTCTTTATGGCGGTGCACCCAGTGCTCAGTGATGGCGGCGCAGCCCAGTGCCCACTCTCATCCGCCTCTATTTCTCTCTCTCCTTAGGTTGTGGACGGCTAAGGTGATTGTGGGTGGTGGTGGTTTGTTGTCGTGGGTACGTTTTGGAAGTTTTGGGTGGTGGTGGTTTGTTGCCGTGGGAGCGATTTGGGGGTTTTGGGTGGTGGTTTGGGGTCATGAGAGGTTGATGTTATTTTCTTTTCTGTTTTTTTTTTAATATAAAAATAATAGAAAACGTTTGGTTAAAAAATAACCATGTTTGGTTAACAAATAACCATTAAGGTTATATTGTAGAGAATATCAAATCTTAGGCGTATATTATAGACAAAAAAACATTAGGTGTATTTTGTAGAAAACGCGAAAACTCAGGGGTATTTCATAGAAAAACTCATTAATTAAATTGTAGGAAACTCCGAAAAAATACAAAAATGTTTAGAAAAATTCAGAACAATTATTAAAAATGTTTAAAAATAATTTAAAATTATTTGAAAATTAAAACTTACTTTTTGAGGTGTTAAGTGCTTGAAAACATGCTCGGTGTAAGGGTACTTGCCTTTTTTAAGGCCTGTCAAGGTCCTAGCTCTCTCAATTTGACTTATGTGTTGCGAGGGGTGTCTTATCGTTGGCCGTCTTGGGCTAGGGACAAATTTAGGTATCTACAGAAAAGCCCCCACTTTGGCTGAATTCGTCGAGAAGAATATTTCGTAAAACGAAAGCCTAAGTACTCGGTACGTGCAAAACAAATGCGTTAGTTTTACCTACACCTACGGTTGTTGTTTCCTACTTGCTTGTCTTTACTGCTAATGTCTTTGCTTGTGCTTCCACCTATGGTTCTGTTGTCATTGGGGTTTTTGTGATGTTGCCCTGCATGCTGTTGATCTGCTTCGACCCATCTTAGTGCTTCCGTCAGGACATCTTAGTGTGCTTTGTTGATTGGTTGTCTGCCTCGACGCCTCTGTTAGGACTCCCCGAGGAATTTCTATCTCTGATGCCTCCGTCAGGACTTTATGGGGAATTGTTGCGGTGTCCGTTTCGATATCTCCGTTTGGACTTACTTGGGAAGATGAAATGGTGTCCGTATCGATGCCTTCGTTTTGACGTCTTCTGATAGAATGTTACAAGCGTCCGTATCGATGCCTCCATTTGGACTTACTAGGGAAAATTTGTGTTGGTGTCCATATCGATGCTTCCGTTTGGACCTGGTGCTTGCTTGAATTCTTTATCCCATCTCGGCTAGTCGTCTTGGAAAAATAAAAAGTTGATAACGCCGCGTATAGCCACGATCGCGTACATCGAATGTATTTTTGTTGATGCTTGCTTCATCTACTCTATCCCATCTCGACTAGCCGTTCGGGAAAATTAAAGTGATGATAAGGTCGCGTATAGCCACGATCGCGTATAGCGATTGTCTTTGTGTTGATGCTTGCTTGATCTGCTCTATCCCATCTCGACTAGTCGTCCGGGAAAATTGAAATGATGATAAAGCCACRTATAGCCACGATTGCGTATAGAGAATGTCTTTTTACTGATGCCTGCTTGATTTGCTCTATCCCATCTCGACTAGTCATTCGGGAAAATTGAAATGATGAGAACGCCGCGTATAGCCACGATCGCGTATAGCGAATGTATTTCTGCTGATGCTTGCTTGATTTGCTTTATTCCATCTCAGCTAATCATTCGGGAAAATTGAAGTGATGATAACGTCGCATTTAACCACGATTGTGTATAGCAATGTCTTTTTGCTGATGCTTGCATTGCGTATAACACAATCAAGCTAATGCTTAGCCTTTGTATGCTTGCTAAGGATGAAGTGACTTCCACTAGGATGTATGCTTTGACTTTCATCTGTTTTTAACTTTTGCTGGATTGTGGTTATTGCTTTGTCTTGATTTTGCATTTGCTTACGGCTTGTCGTAGCTTTGTTGGTGCATTTTCGCTGCAAATTGATGGCTTTCGGGCCCATTTTGCTTGCTTAGGGGCATTTTGGTCATTGTGCATGACTTTGAAAGTTGGTTGGAACTCTCGGGAGGTGCCAACGACAATTGAATGCATCGGGCTTCGCGTGTACAAGTAGGCCTACGAAGAAATGGCTCGAAAATTGAGCCAAAAATGGGCAGAAGCTGGGCGCAATTACGCCCAGTATTTGGACTATTTTGGTCGGTTATCGTGGCTATTTTAGCCACTTTTGCCTCATTTGCGATTAGCTATTTGCTTTGTTTCTTCCAAATACTCTCAAATGTCCATTGTAGCCTCTTGGAATTGCTAGGAATGGCCTTACTTTGCTCATCAAACTCCAAATTCAAGTAAGTTTACTACTTCAAATTTGAAGTTCACTCATAAGTTGTAAATTATTATTGAAAATCATGCGATTTGAATACGCCTTGTCAATTTGAGCAATTGAATTAAGGCTTTCTCATTGCTTGTGTATGCTGAAAATTTGTTGAATGCCCTTGCTTATTCATGTCTTTGTGAGCCTTTTGCAACTTGTTTCATAAAATTTAGTGCAGATTTGAGTGAGTTCTGGCTTTGTAAGGTTACTACTTGAAGAAAACGATGAATAGTAGTGTGCCATGTCTATGCCTTGTTGAATTATGCATACGCCTTGTTAATTCTTGTTCGTTGATGATGGAGTAATACTTTCCATGTCCATTTGCAACAAAGTGAGTGCTCATGCACGAATTCACCCGGTTGTGAGCAGAGGCCGGAGTTAAGAGAGTGTCGCAGAGTGTGCTCATGGATGGTCTTGAGCTAGCTGGTACCACAAATGAGCGGTCGGCTAGGATCTTCTGTTGAAGCTCAGTACTGCTTTGTGTCCTGATAAGGGCGCGGGGAGTAGAGCCCAGCTGCGTTTCCTCCCTGCTTTTGAGGATCTTTTTTAGGTCACCTCCTTTGATTGGAGCGGATTAGGCGCTATGGTGATCTGATCCGTTCTATGCGGGCATGCTGCAGTCAGATGGATGGCAATACTGTTCCCGCACTTGATGTTGTTGAAGAATGCTCGAGGTAGCTTTGCTTTTGTTTTTTTACTGCTTTGTTTACATTTGATTTGCCACCTGTCAACTGACGTTGCTAGTTGTGATTGCAKTTTTGGGTGTATGAGTACTTTTCACGCATAGGCTCGGTACTTAGGTTGTTTCCTCAAGTGTAGCCTGCTCTGTGGCTTTCGATGACGTGGTGGACCCCTCGAGATACTCCGTCTTAGAATGACGGACCCTAGCAAAAGAGGAGGATTTTACTTCGTCTTAACCCAATTAAGGTAAATTTTGTTACTTTGTTATTCATATGCATGTCCCTTTTTTTGATGTTGTCACTCTAATCCTGTTGCTTTACAGATTGAGGAGCGCCCCTGGAGGCGAGTGGGAAGTGTAAGGCCGAGGAGGTTTGACGCAGCGGTCGAGCTGACCAAGAGACGGTGCGTCATCTGGGGATTCCAAGGGCTTGTTTGGTACCTTGACGAGCGCATGGTGAGGCAGCATAGTCTCTTGGAGCCTGTAGTGCCTCAGGATCCTCCTGACACGAGGATGGATGATGTTCGCTGATTTTCGCATTGCCTGCGGATCTGAGTCACGATGAACCAGCGTAGTACGGGCTCTTCCTCGGTGCTTGCGGACGGGGTGCTTATTAATGCTTTATTGAGGAGAGACTAGCCCCGCGAGTTGAGCTAGTGGCTGAGGTATGAGTTTTGTTTCTTAACTCCCTTTCTTTGCTTTTGCTTTTGTTAGTTGTGCACTAACTTAAATTTGGGCTCGTGCAGCCTGATTGTGACCTTGGAGAGATTAATTTTACTAATTAGAGGATTTGTCCTGGCTCTGATGAGTTCATTAAGCTTGCCCCACCAGTTTCTAGGCACACTTAGAACTCGATTCCCCTAGGAGCTGGTCAGATAGGGAATGCGTTATGCGTTTGATATTGCTTTTTCGTGCTGACGTTCGCTCATGTGCCGTCTCGTTTATCTCTATGCCTAGGGCAGGTGTCGTAAGTGCACCAAGTCTGTAACTTCGATCTTTTATGGGTTAGGAACCCTTTTTCTGATTTAGAATTCTTTTTGCAGGTTCTCAAATCTCATCGGGGCTATAACGATTGTACGGGCGTCGGGGCATCACCGGGTCGGACTAGGTCCGGTCCCTTTGCTCCGGGGGGTACAATTTAAGGGCAGCTCGATTTGTTTGCTAGAATTGAATTCTTGCTTTTGCATATTGTGAGTATGCTTGGAGTTGTGTTTTTATACTCGAAATGAGTAGGGGAAGTCGCCACCGCACTTTTTTTTGGAAGCTGCGGAACCCGTTTTAAGCCTTGCCTATAATTGCATAAAGCAAGGCGAAGGACTCCATGTCTGGTAGTAGGGGTGAGCACAGGTCCGGTCTGGACCTGAAACCGGACCGGATCGGACCGGAATTTGGATTGGACCGGATCGGACCGTTAATTCCGGTCCAGGTCTAGGTCCAAAGAAATATTGCATTTCGGTCCGGTCCGGTCCAAAACCGGAATTTTCCGGTCCAGACCGGAATTTTTAAAAAATAAATATATTTTTTTTYCTACTGACTTTTGCACTTATTCTTATTCCAATTTCACATTTTCACTTACTCGATTCTTCATTTCAGCAAACCCTAAAAACCCTCCTCTCTCTCCTCTCGCTCCTCCTCCGCCGCGGCGCCGCTGACCAACTCTCCTCCGCGGGCCCTCCCTCCACTCCACCACTCCACTTCGCTCCTCCTCCGCAGCAACAATCGCCTAGCAGTAGCAGCATTCCACTTTGCCGCAGCAGCCAGCCCAGACCCAGACCCTAGTATTCGTCCACCGCCATGGCGCCATCAACAACCGTAGCAGGCTAGCGTATACTGTCTGTTTCAGTTTGCATTTCTTATATTAATAAATCATAAATGTGTTTGATATTGTTAAATAGTTAAATTTCTGTTTTAATTTTACTTATAATTGTAGTTTTAGCTAATGAGTAATGTCTACTGTATAGTGTATATTGTCTACTGATGAATGATGATGTGTTGATTTCATGATTTGTGATCTAGTTTTAGTGGAATATAGTGGCAGTTCATTGATTTTAGAATAAAACGAAGAAGAAAAAAAGCTAGCTTTAAAATTATATGGATTTAATAGCTTTATTTAGGAATTTGGTAATAAGACATATCAATGGATTTCGACAAATCATAGTAGACAGTATACAGTAGAAAATTATACGGATTTAATGGCTTTGTTTCAGTTTGCATTTCTTATATTAATAAATCAATGGATTTAATGGCTTTGTTTAGGAATTTTTCTATTGAAAATAGGAAAAAATTTGGAAACAGGTCCAATAGGTCCGGTCCAGGTCTAGACCTGAAAATTCAGGTCCGGTCCAGGTCTGGACCGGAATTGATTCAGGTCCGGTCCAAGTCCGGACAATTTTTGGATTCCAGGTTTCCGGTCCACCCGGTTCCGGTCCGGATTGGGACAAGGGTGAAGTAGTGCACAACACCCCCTCGCATCTAGTGGCCTCTACTCAGTTACTGCGAGTTCATTGTCCGAAAGACAACAACCAACAGATTTCCGTTTTAAACCCTAAGCATGCAAAATTACTAGGCGGGTTGTTTAACATAATACTATGCATATAGTGTCTAGTTTCTTGTGGCATGTGTTGTTAATTCTGTATTTCAGGAGCCTAATAATGCCAGTTGTCCATAGTTATCTTATTAGGCGTGAAACACGAAATTTGTAGGTCTTTGTTAAAGAATATTATGGTTGTGAGACAAGCATGCAAGCACTCGTACGAGTAGTTTTAAGTTATGCCTTAAGATTGCTTTTAATTCGAATTGCCGAATCGTTTGTTAACCAATATTACATGCAAATTACRTAGAAAGTCGAATTTTTAAACAAGCATGCAAAAAGGGGTTTAGAATTGAGACATTGGCCTCAAACCTACCTCGCAACACGATGTCGAAGACCAAGAACGCTGCCTCGGACCCTTAGGAACCCTTGTCGAACCTTAGAACCCTTGAAAACCTCTTAGATCTATTGCAAAAGAGCCTTCGAATAGGCTTTTATGTGTTTGAATTGTGTTTGAATGTGTTTGAAAGAGTTTTTTAGAGAGAGTGAAAGAGAATCAGACGAGTGTGAGAGAGAGAGAGTGCTCGTCCGAAGTTGCAAAGTCCTCTCAATGAACGGGGAAGGCTCCCTATTTATTGGCAAGGGTCAAAATCGGCCAAGAACAGGTAAGTTTTGGGCGCAATTACGCCCAAAACTGGGCATAATTACGCCCAATAAATGCTTGGATTTTGGTCGATTTGCTTGCCTCGAATAGCTTAATTGCGATTGTATAATATCGTAATATAATCGTACGTGATGTTATATGATTATTATTCGATATTATTGCGATTGCGTCGGATTTTATTGCGATATTCGAGATTGTTTTACCTCGAATAACGAGATTGTAATGAAATAATATCGTAATATAATTGTATAAAATATATACGCGATTTTATATGATCATAGTTGTATATTATTGCAATTATGGCTGATATTACCACGATGCTCGGGATTTTCGGCTCCCTCGGGACGCGTGTCTCGAGGCGAAAATCCCGGGATCGCCCGCTATGCTCGTTTTTGCGTTTTAGCTTAAGAAATTCAAAAATGCTAAACCATAAATTGGAAAATTATGGAAAAAATATGTGAAAAATCCTTGTGAAGAGTTGGCTGTTGTGCTAAAGTTTTGTGAATTTTGGAATTGCGTTCATAATTTAATTAATTATCGCAAAATTAATTAAATTGTTGAAAATTCCGAAAATTGCCAAAAAATGCTTAGAAAAATTCCGAAAAATTCTAGAAAAATGTTTAAAAATAAGTTAAAATTATTTGAAGATTAAAACGTATTTTTGAGTTGCTAAATACTTGGAATAGGTGTCCGGTGCCAGGGAATATGCGTTTTTAGGGCTTGTCAAGGTCTTAGCTCTTTCGATTTGACTATTGTGTTGCGAGGGGTGTCTTATCATTAGTCTTTTTTCGCTAAGGGCAAATGTATGTATCTACAGTAGCCCCCACTTTGGTTGAGTTTACAGAGAGTAAAATCTCGTAAAACGAAAGCAAAGTACCTGGTACCTGCAAAACAAGTGCGTTAGTTTTACCTACACCTGCGGTTGCATGCTACTTGCTTGCTTGTCTTTGTTGCTAACATTTTTKCTTATGTTTGCACCTATGGTTCTGATTTCACCGGGGCTCTGTGCTTCAGCCTTTGGGGGGAATTTCCACCTATGGTTCTGATTCCACTGGGGATTTTCTGCTAACAGGTTGTCTGCCTCGATACTTCCGTTAGGACTTCCTGGGGTACTATTATCTCAATGTCCACTCCGATGCCTCCGTTAGGACTTCATGGGGAATTACTGCGGTGTCCGTATCGATGCCTCCGTTTGGACCTCTTTGGGGAAGATGAAATGGTGTCCGTAACGATGTCTCTGTTTGGACTTAGTGCTTGCTTGAACTTTTTATTCCATATCGGCTAGTCGTTAGGGAAAATTAACATACTAGTAACGTAGCGTATAGCCACAATCGCGTATAACGAATGTCTTTTTGGTGCTGCGTGCTTGATCTGTTGTATCCCATCTCGGCTAGTCGTCCGAGAGAATTTAAATGGAGGTA
Source organism: Bassia scoparia (assembly GCA_008642245.1). NCBI lineage: Eukaryota > Viridiplantae > Streptophyta > Magnoliopsida > Caryophyllales > Amaranthaceae > Bassia > Bassia scoparia. Next base: position 12,382 of record SNQN01002447.1, on the reverse strand, counting down.
ACGTCGCGTATAGCCAGGATTGCGTATAGTAATGTCTTTTTGTAAATGCTTGCATTGCGTGTACTCAATCGGACTAACGCTTGACCCGTGCGAAGATGATACGACTTCGACTGGGGAATATGTGCTTTGACTTTGATTTGCTTTCGACCTTCATTTGATCGTGGCTAWTGCTTCGTTGTGACTTTGCATTCGCCTACGGCTTGTCGTAGCTTCGTTGGTGTATTTTTGTAGCGATTTGATGACTTTCGGGCCCATTTACCTTGCTTAGGGGCATTTTGATCATTGTGCATTACTTTGAAAATTAGTTGGAAATCTCGGAAAGTACCAACGACATTTGAACGCAACAGGCTTCGCGCATACACAAGTTGGCCCATGAGAAAGACTCAATTTTCGAGCCAAAAATAGACCGAATCTGGGCGCAATTACGCCCAGAATTCAACTAATTTTGGCTGAAAATCGAGCCTTATTATGGCACTTTAGCCTCATTTGTCATTTGCTCTTTGTTTTGTTTGTTGCAAGCTCTCTCTAAACTCCATTGCTACACCTTGGAATTGCTTGGAAAGGCTTCGTTTGCTCATCAAATCTCTATTAAGTTCAAGTAAGTTTACTACTTAAAACTTGAAATTCACTTGTAAGTTGCAATTATAACACTCAAAATCATGTCATTGGAAATGCCTTGTCAATTTCTGCAATTGAATTGGGGCTTTCTCCCTTGCTTGTGTATGCTTGAAATTGTTGAATGCTTTGGATTGTTCATGGTCATGTGAGTCTTTTGCAACTTGTTTCATCAAATTTGGTGCAAATTTGAATGAGTTATGCCATTGTAAGCTTACTACTTGAAGAAGATGATGAATAGTAGCTTGTTATGCACATGCCTTGTTTAATTATGCATATGCCTTGTTTATTCTTTCTTGTTGATGATAGAATAAACCTTTCCATGCTTATTTGCAACAATGTGGATGCCCATGTATGATTTCACCATTGTAAGTAGCTTAAAGCTTGAAAAAGCACTTGTTAATGGTGATTACTTGCTAAATTAAGGATTATAACATGTGAGTGAGCATATACACCTTCTTGAAATCCGCATTTCATATAGAATTTGCGAGTGGAATTTGCATTCTGTTAGGCATGTATACTCACTGGGGAAAAAGGGGTGTTCTTTCTCGCCTTTCTGGTTGCTTGCCTATTGTTCCATCTATTACGAAATTGTGCATTTTCTTCGACCATGGTTGTGTTGATTAACTGTAAACCCCCAGAGGGCCTTTTGTTTGCGTGCGGGATGTCCATTTTTAGCCGTTATGCTGCCCGTTTGTTTTCTGAATCTTTGCCTTATTCTGCTTGTAGCATGCTAGTGTGAAGAGGAAAATAAGTGTGCAGTTCCCGTCAGAGATGGAGGGCGAACAACTAGGATAACTCTGAGTTATGCTGCTCCCCAGATCACCATGTTTCTATCCGTCCGAGGAATGGACGAGTATGTTGCTTTCACTTGTCTGGTTGTCTTTTTTTTTGCCTTGTTTGCTAATTCTTGTATCATCTCTTGTGCAGAGCGATTACCGTACTCAAACGTACTGGACTTCTCACACGATTAGCGATATCTTTCGTAGAGAGTTTTTTTAGCGTCCTAGAGGAGTATGGGACATCCTCGGGCAATACGGCTTCCAAGATTTCGTTCTCAACCTGGTTAGTCAGTCATACTCACTTGCTCCCAAGATTCTGGTGTTAGGCCTGATGGAGTGGTTTTGGGACACCACGAACACCTTTCACTTCCTGTGGGGGGAAATGGCCGTAACCCCTACGATTTTGCTATGTTGACTGGGCTTGCTTTCATTGAAAAGCTTGTCCCTTTAGATGACGAGATCAGGCTTTCTGATCCTCGTTTGGACGAGTGGCTAGGTTTGATTGCTTCCCGCCTATGAGTTGAGAGCGTGGATAACCGGGCGTCACATAGCATGCTCATGGAGGGTCTGGAGCTGGCAGGCACCACTGATGAACAATTAGCCAGGATTTTTATCCTAGTGATGCTTTGCACGACATTGTGTCCTGATAAGGGCACAGGGAGGATAATTTAACTTCGTTTTCTCCCTATTCTGGATGATCTTTCTGTTGTTTCCCCCTATGATTGGGGTGCATTCGGCTATGCTGCCCTAATGCATTCTATGAGGTTGTACTGCCGTCAGGTGAATGGCGCGGCGATCCCTGCACTGGCTTGCTGTTGGAGAGTGCTCGAGGTAATTTTCTTTGACATTTTACCGCTTCGTTTGCATTTACTTTGCTTTTGTTGCCTGACCACATTGATTGTACTTGTAGTTCTGGGCTTATGAGTACTTTCCACGCATGGGTTTGGTGCCTAGGTTGAATCCTCAGGTACAGCCTACTAGATGGCCTGTGATGATGCGGTGGATGCCCCGAGAAACTCCGTCTTGGACTGGTGGGCTCCAACAGCCGAGGAGGTTTTTCCGCCGCCTGAACCCAACTTAGGTGAGTTGCGCTGCCCTTTACTTGTATGCTTTTATTGAATACTTTGTGATTTTGAACACATTTTGCTATAGGTGGAGTGGCGCCCATGGAGGCGAGTAGGGAATGCGAGACTGAGGAGGTTTGTTGTAGCAACTGAGCTCGCCAAGAGGCGATGCCTTTTTTGGGGACCTCAAGGGCCTATCTGGTACCTTGGGGAGCATGTAGTGATGCAGTATAGCCTTTTTGCACCTGCAGTGCCTCGGGATCCTCCAGCCATTATGATGGATGAGGAGTTGTTGGCCACCACGCTGTCCCAACGACTTGAATCATGGTGAGGTGATGGAGTACCACCTCCTGCTGGGTGACAGGGGTGAGGACACCTATGTGCATTTCATTGAGGAACGACTTGCCCCCCGAGTCGAGCTAGTTGCTGAGGTATGAGTATTGCTTTTCCACACCTGTTCATTGCATTTGCTTTCCATTAGTTGTGCACTAATTTGACTTGGCTTGTGCAGCCTGATTCTGACCTCGGTGAGATCCCCTTTGCTGACTTGAGGATCCATCCTAACTTGGAAGAGTTTATTGGGCCTGCTCCTCCGGCCGCTAGGCGTGCTCAGAATTCGATGCCCCCTAGAGCTGGATAGGTAGGGAACATTTTGACTTTGCCTTTTCATGCCAGTATTCATTCATGTGCTGACTTGCCTGTTTTGCAAAATAGATGCCTCGGGCAGGCATTATGAGGCTGTTGGGGATTATAGATTCTTGGAAACATGCGTATTGTCAGCTGAGAGACTCGGTAAGTGCACCAAATCTCGTGGTTTCGATGTTTTATAGGGTCAGGAACCCATGTTTGACTTGAAAATCCTTGTGCATGTTCGTCAGGGCAACAATGAGGATGTTGATGACGACGGCAACGTACAGATGAGACCGGTCCCTAACCGGTGTGGAGCTTCGACTTCCCGCTCTCAGCCTGGACCCTCGTCTTAGTTTACCCTACCGGGAACCTCTACAGTATTTCCTTTCCCTGATGAGCTGCCGGACAGGTTTGCCTTGCAGGTGCTAGCGTCACTTGGTTTTTCGACGTGTCGCGAGCGATAGATGTACATGTCATCTATAGGAAAGGGGGGTTACCCTAACTTTGCATTTGTTTATTTTAGGACTTAGCTTAGACCTGCCTAGACTTATTTGTTGACTTGACTTGACTCGATCCTAGATTAGACTCAAGTGCTTGTGTAAATATGACTAGACTTGTATATGACTCTAGACATAGCTCATTTTGTAATGTCGAGCTTTGATTACAATTTGCAAAATCCAACTTGCTAACTGTAGACACCTGAAAATGTGTCTCCCCAAATGAGTAATCCGTGATGAAACATACCGCGTCTCGCGTTTGTTTCGACTCAAAAAAGATGCTTTGAACTCACGAAAGTTGGAAATACGTGAGGTCGTACTCGGAACTATTGAGCAAAGGTCACATACAAGGCAAACATATTTTCTTTCGGTTTTCTCAAAGGTTTTCAAAGGTTTTCAAACAAGTTACACTGGGCGATTTCATGCTTTTTGATTTCATCATGTCCCGTCACATTTTCTGAATCCGCCAGTATTTTATATTATTTTTCTGATTTTTCTATGATTTTCTATGAATTTTGCAATGTTTAAATACGCAGAATACGCAGAAAATACATGAATATTAGAAAAATACTCCGGAAATACGTGGAACCTTCTAGAACATTCTAGAACTCCTTACTTGGAGAGCAAGGGTGTCTAGGTGCGTCGAATCAAGGGAAATCACGAATAAATCGGAGGAAATCAAAATATTCGAGGTTTTTGGAAAATATATACGAAATCATTGAGCGTATATACGCAGATGATGAGCGTTATATACGCAGATGGTGAGCGTATATACGCTCATCAGGAGCGTATATACGCTCCATTTGCTGCGTATATACGCTCACCAAGGCATACGATCTTGCAAAATGCTATGGAAAGTGAGAAGCGTATATACGCTGAGGATGAGAGTATATTACGCCCCATGAGCGTAAACGCTCATCTCAGCGTATATACGCAGGTTGCCTAGCCTCGTTTTGCCTCGTGCCTATAATACTCTTGTGCTTGCTCAGTCCGACACACCTTCACTTCATACGCTCTACGGCTTCAGACACGCACAATTCCCGAGACACATCTACTCTCTCTCTCTCTCAAAAACACTCAAAACACATTCGTTTTCGATTCAAAGCATCGATTCTCTTTCGAATCAACAAGCGAAATAAGGCAATTCAATCGAAGGGCGATTCCTTTGAGTTTTATTCTAACAATTTGATTGTTTGCAGTGACAAGGTGAGGAGGACACATGTATACATTTACGCTCACTAACCTTTGTTTTTCATATCTTGTGTATATATTTTCTATCACACCTGTATATATTGTTAAACAAGACCGGAATTTAAATCGCTTGTCACATTAAAGTCAGATAATCATGGACGACCGGTTTCTAAGCACCTTATTAACATTGACAAACAATCAAGTGATCGCCTTGTCCATTATAGAAGTCTTTGTTTGTACATAATAGCAACTCACCTATTAGATTAGTATGCTTTCAAGATCAATTCAATAGGCTCTTTTTGAATTCAATTGTTATGATTAATGGAACTACAATGAGACCGAGTAGAGGCCGCTACATGCGGGCGAATTGGTTACAGATCTGATTCGTACCATGTCCCCGAACCCACGACTGGTTACTTGATTGGACGTGGGGCCATTGATTTGGCACCAATGTTTCGGGCGTCCCGTGAATAACCTATATAGGCAGGTGGCGATCCCTCATTCGACGACACACCCAACGCATTCACATGCAGATTCCATGGCTCAACTCATGACACTGAAGCTGAGGTCACGCCCTCCTAAGGCGGGGCGAAGCCCTACAGTTTTTGGCGACTTCACTGGGGATAATCACCATTTGGTGAGTGGACAGACTTGAAAGTCTCGTAGTTCCATATTCATAACTAATTGAATTTTGCTTGTGACCCTTCGAATAGGGTCATGTCTTAGGCACCTTGGTCTCAATATGGGCATGTTCTATGCTCGAGATCACCTTAAGGGGGATTTTACCTTGGTTGCATGTGGTTAATGGATCACATGGCTAAGGTAAGTCCTATCCCGCCCATGCCGCGTATGCACGTGTTACTAGATGCGTGTATATAGGGTATCTCGGCCATACATCACCAATGTTGTGGTGGTGAATTGGACCAGCTCTACTTTTAGGCGTGGCACACTATCAGACTTAACCAAGCCGACCTATAGTTCACTTAGATCCTGACCTTAAGTGAATAATTTGGATTTGTGTTTCAATCAATGTGCTTGTTAACTCGTGACTCTTCATTCAGTCAGCCCAGTCCCTTAATCTATGGTTCAAGACATGAAGTTTGACGATCCATTAGGCCCATTCCAATCCAATTCAATTTCAACTCCATTCGACCTAGAATCTGACTTAGGTTCGATTCCAATCCAAGAATTTAAGTCTGACTTAGATTCGACTTTTTGAACCTTAAGCCTAAATTAGGTTCATTCATTCCAATTCAAAAACCTTAAGTCTGATATTAGGTTCAATTCAATTCCAATTCAAGAACCTTAAATCTTAATTAGGTTCAATTCAATTTCAACCCAAAGGCCTAAAATCTGAATTAGGTTCGCTTCAACTTCAATCTAAGAACCTTAAAACTGAACTAGGTTCGATCATAGACTCAACCCTAGGCCCATTCAATTTCAAGTGGCTCGTAGGTCTAAGAGGTCCTTAATTCTGAAATAGGCCCATCTTAGGTCTGAGTCTTTCTCGAGTCTAGCACCTTAAATCAGATTTAGGTCTAGCCCATTCAAGTACTTTCGAGTTCAGTTCCTTAAGTCCAGAACCTCAAGACTGAGTTAGGTTTGTTCTTAAGAGTTTTCAAGTGGACCAATCTTTTGTTTCTGGGTTCTAAAGTGTAATTTCTTGATTTCAGCAAGATAGCAAAGACTCGCAACTTGTCTCTGGGGCCAAAGAGGCAAGAAGTCAAACACATCCTACCTCCACAAAAGGCCCATGTCTCTTGACCCTCCATCATCCACAAAAAAGCCTAATCCTATACCTCCTTGGCCCAACTGGAAAAACATCAAACACCATTACCATCAAAGCCTCATGAGTCACTCCAAAGCGTGGGTCATCGATCTGCGCGGCCTTCTATAGATTGAGTCATAGAGTCCTAGTCCTAGCATGTGTCCCTTTCATTCTGTCCCTTGAGTCTATGTTGTCTCTTCCTATAACAATAGCCATGTATGTTTCAGTTTTCATTCATCAATAAAATGATTCATTGTTTTTTAGCAATATTATTTTCTAATTCTATGCAAGTCTCAACACTCATTGGCCGCAATTGGTTTAATCTAATGCTGATTCAATTATTTAATTTGAACAATGCCCAAGAGAGGCTTCTTTCACAGCTTCCCAAAAAGACCCTCCCTTCCTTCCCTTCGTCACATCAAATCAAAGTCCCTTGCAACTTTTGAGCCACAACCACTATCATTTAGCCTATCTTTTCTTTCATCACCCACATCTACCTAACCCTTTGGACAAACGGTGCGTAGGAAAAGACACGTGCAAAAGAAAAGAAAGAAAAAAGAATAAAATGGGCAAAAAGAAAAAGCAAAATCAAAGTTCAATGCCAGTCATCACAAATGCAAAATCAATTTCAAAAATGCAAATCCAAAGCTCAAAGCCAGATCAATAAAAAGCAAGAGTCTAAAAAGCACACTGCGCACTGTGGGTCGCTTCATCAAGCCTTTTTCAACCCTCAAACCACAGCCTCACATTACAACCACAAAAGCCCTCTCACACGAGGCATTGTCCAAATCATCAATCAGAACTACGGTGGTCTGATTCGTAAGGATACGTAGGAAGCCTCTTCTCGAGGTTCGACCGCATTAACATTAAATCGTTTGAGGCCTTTTGAGTGCTTTGACTTGCTAACAATTTGATAATGGTTTTTGCCAGTCTGGAACCTGACATAGACTCATGTTTGAACCAACATCAGTAGCCAACCTCGCATTTAGCCGCATCTTTGACCCTTAGCACAAATTTGACCTTTTTATTTCTCGAACCATAGCCATCCTTTGGTCACCTTCAAGGACTCATTGACTCAATCCCAAAGAAGTAAAGCCACCTGACCTTTGGGTCAGTCATCCTATTGGGGAACTCATCCATAACAATCCATCTACCTTCTCTATGTTGACTCTAAGCCGTAAACCACGTTGTCTCGCTGGGGGGCTCGTTGTCATCATGGCTCCTTAATTTCCAGTTGGGGACTTCTTGTCTCTCGGCCCTATTACGTGTTCAAGTCTGTTGCTATCAAGTGGAAATCCTGAAAGTGTCACTTTTGGACCCTGTCTCTTTCCAATCAAAGTCACTGTCTCGCGAATGTTAAGTCAAGTCACGTCCAAATGTCACCTTTCTCTAAGTCACTCTTCAAATGACACTCTTCAATTGGCACTTGGTACTAGGATTAGACTCTAGTATCGTCCTTTCATGTCTAGAACCGACCTAGACTAGACTCTTTCAAAATTCAAAGGCTCATTCAAGTCATGTCTAGAATCAGACCTAGACAAGACGCTTTCAAATCATGTCTAGAATCAGACCTAGACAAGACTCTCTCAATCATGTTCTTGAACCAGACCTAGACAAGACTCCTTCAAATTCAAGGACACTCTCAGATCATGTCTAGAACCAGACCTAGACAAGACCTTTCAAATTCATTGACTCTTTCAAACTATGTCAAGACCAGACCTAGACAAGGCCCTTCCAAATTCAAAGACTCTTTCAAATCAATGACTCTGCCTCTCTCCCAATATCAAGGTCACAAGTTTACGTCAACATTGCATGCATATTTCGCTAGACATAAAAACAGACCTATGTCGTCACCAAGGTAGTCCTTAATCTGAGTTAGGGCTATCATTTTCAAGTCAATGCTCATTTCTTCGGAAAGCATGGGACGCGCTGCATTTCTCCCAGTCAGCCGAACAGGGAAATGACGCTCAAGGACTCAGCGCATACAAGCACATCAAACCGCATGGGACACGGCTACAGGTAAACTAACCTTTGTTTTGCGGTCCCGGCGAAAAGGGTAACTCAGGGTCGCAGAACGTCTTGAGTTGCTGCTCCCGTCCCGAATCGAATACTTTGACTTTTGGTCTTACGAGACTATCTTCTCTCCAGACTCAGTCAAAGTGGGGGCTTTTGTAGACACCTGAAATGTGTCTCCCCAAATGAGTAATCCGTGATGAAACATACCGCGTCTCGCGTTTGTTTCGACTCAGAAAGATGCTTTGAACTCACGAAAGTTGGAAATACGTGAGGTCGTACTCGGAACTATTGAGCAAAGGTCACATACAAGGCAAACTATATTTTCTTTCGGTTTTCTCAAAGGTTTTCAAAGTTTTCAAACAAGTTACACTGGCGATTCTCATGCTTTTTTGATTTTCATCATGTCCGTCACATTTTTCTGAATCCCGCAGTATTTTTATATATTTTTTTCTGAATTTTTCTTATGATTTTCTATGATTTTGCAATGTTTAAATACGCAGTAATACGCAGAAAATACATGAAATATTAGAAAATACTCCGGAAATACGTGGAACTTCTAGAACATTCTAGAACTCCCTTGCTTGGAGAGCTAAGGGTGTCTAGGTGCGTTCGAATCAAGGGAAATCACGAATAAAATCGGAGGGATTCAAAATATTTCGTAAGGTTTTTGGAAAATATACGAAATCATTGAGCGGTATATTACGCAGATGATGAGCGTATATACGCAGATGGTGAGCGTATATACGCTCATCAGGAGCGTATATACGTCCATTTGCTGCGTATATACGCTCAACCAAGGCATACGATTCTTGCCAAAATGCTATGGAAAGTGAGAAGCGTATATACGCTGAGGATGAGCGTATATACGCTCCCTTAGAGCGTATATACGCTCATCTCAGCGTATATACGCAGGGTTGCCTAGCTCGTTTTGCCTCGTGCCTATAAATACTCCTTGCCTTGCTTCAGTCCGACACACCTTCACTTCATACGCTCTACGGTTCAGACACGCACAATTCCGAGACACATCTAACTCTCTCTCTCTTCAAAAAACACTCAAAACACATTCGTTTTCGATTCAAAGCATCGATTCTCTTTTCGAATCACAAGCGAAATAAGGCAATTCAATCGAAGGCGATTCCTTTGAGTTTATTTTAACAAATTTGATTGTTTGCAGTGACAAGGTGAGGGGACACACATGTATAACGTTTACGCTCACTAACCTTTGTTTTTCATATTTGTGTATATATCTTCATACACCTGTATATATTGTTTAAAACAAGACCGGAATTTAATCGCTTGTCACATTAAAGTCAGATAATCAATGGACGACCGGTTTTCTAAGCACCTTATTAACATTGACCTAACAATCAAGTGATCGCCTTGTCCATTATAGAAGTCTTTGTTGTACATAATAGCAACTCACCTATTAGATTAGTATGCTTTCAAGATCAATTCAATAGGCTCTTTTGAATTCAATTGTTATGATTAATGGAACTACAATGAGACCGGAGTAGAGCCGCTACATGCGGGCGAATTGGGTTACAGATCTGATTCGTACCATGTCCCCGAACCACGACTGGTTTTGTTGGACGTGGGGCCATTGATTTTTGGCACCAATGTTCGGGCGTCCGTGAATAACCTATATAGGCACGGTGGCGATCCCCTCAATTCGCGACACACCCAACGCATTCACATGCGGATTCCATGGCTCAACTCCATGACACTGAAGCTGAGGTCACGCCCCTCCTAAGCGGGCGAAAGCCTAACACTAACTATATATAATGCTATACATGTAATTACTTCTAAGACGACGTTGATCGTCTTGTGTTGTTGCATATGTTGCGTTGCGTTATTGAGACGAATGTCGGATCATTCTCTCTTGAAATGCAAGGCGGACCTAAATTGGATCAAGAACTGTGTTGCCATCATGCATGGGAAGCAGCTAAAGGAGCAAAAACGACCAAAACCAAGCCCAAACTGGAAGTAATAAGCGCCCAGGTTGGGCGCAATTACGCCCAGAATCGAGTTGGTTTTTGCTCTGATTTCGATTTTTTGCACAAGGTGTTGTCCCAGCCTGTATTGCTTAATAATAAGGTTATGCACGCGTCTATTCATCATGTACCATTAGCCTCTTTATGTTATAAATCTCTTACAATTGCTTTTGAACATTCAGAGTTGGTTTTTATTCATTTGATCAGATAATAAAGATTGCAAAAAGATCAATGGAAGAGAGACTTCCCCATGCTTTGAATGATGTAGCTTTCGAGAAACTTGGATTGCTGCGTGAAAGGGAGGACGCTTTGCAGGCTGATATTTGTGATGTTCTATTGACTTTAAGGTATGTAAGTCTCGCGATAAAACCTTATTTATGCTGCTTAAAGCTGTGGGACCCGTTGATGCATTGTTTTCTTTGGTCTTCGGTACAAGGGAAATTGGTTCCTTTGCCTGAGGAACTTGGCGCCTATATTGACTGCCTGTTGTAATCTGCCTTGTTCCTAAGTACTTGCTGTAGACACCTTGAAAATGATGTCTCCCCAAAGAGATAATCACGTGATGAACACATACCGCGTCTTCGCGTTTGTTTTCGGAATCAAAGATGGCTTGTAATTCCACAAAGTTGAAATACCAAGGTCGGTACTAGCGGAAAAGTAATTGAGGCAAAGGTCAAAGGCAAGGCAAAAATGTTTCTGTCGGTTTCTCTCAAAGTTTTCTAAGGTTTTGCAAAACAGGGCGATTCTCGATGCTTTGGATTATTCATCATGTGCCGTCACACAGTTTTTCTGGAATCCGCCAGTATTTTTAAATTATTGTCGTGATGTTTTTCTAATGATTTTCTATGAATTTTTGCCAGTGATTAAACATACGCAGAATCACGCAGAAAAATACATGAATAATTAGAAAAATATCCCGGAGATACGTGGGAAACCTTCTAAGACCATTCTAGCAACTGCCTTGCTTGGAGAAGCGAGGGTGTTCTAGGTGCGTCGAATCAAGGGAAAATCACGAATAGAATACGGAGGAAATGCAAAATACTTTCGAGGGTTTTTGGAAATAAACAGTTAACAAGATCATGAGCGTATATACGCAATGATGAGCTGATATACGCTCGAACAGGAGGCGAAGTATACGTCAAGCAGCAATACGTAAAAAATTTGCCAAAAAAAACGTTATGGGAAGTATGGTCAACGCGGTATCAGTACGCTGCATGAATGAGCGTGATATACGGCAGGGAAGCACGCCGTATATAAACGCTCTGATTTGGCGGAGCGATATATGACGCAGGGTTGTTTTGTGCCTCGTTTTGGCCTTCGTGCTATAAATACTCCTGCCATGTGCTCAGTCCGAAGACACAGCTTCACACCTCGACTTCCATACGCTTCTCGATTCACGCACTAATTCGCCGACACTTCACACTTCATATCTCTGTCGTCTTCTCTCTCCTGAAAACACTCTATTAACACTAACACATCTCGTGTTTAGAACTTCAAAGCATCTGGATTCTCTTGTCGAATCAACAAGCGAAAAACAAGGTTGAATGTCTGAGATTACTCTACGTGTATATCCGACTTCTCACTCACTTACGATTTAATTTTGGACTATCCATTGTTATGAAGGTTTTTAATTTGAATTAAAGACAGAGTGTAGAAACTTACCTTTTAAATTCGGTTTCAGGTGTAAATATGTAGGGTTCTTGACAAAGTGTTTGCAAGTTTCCATTGGTGATTTTGGTTTCATGTTCATTTTATGTATTCATTGGTCATATACAATTTTGTATTTCTTGTATACAATTGAAGGCGAAAGAATCCATTGCGCCTTGCG